>ML677491.1:4153575-4178298 GCA_007922305.1 Dermatemys mawii | reverse complement strand
TGGGGGGGCTTTGTGAACGGGGGGGCTGTGTGAACGGATGGGGAGTGGGGGGGCTTTGTGAACAGGGGGGGCTGTGCGAACGGATGGGGAGGGGGGCTGAGGTCTATCCCCTGGCCATAGGGCAGGCAGCCCACGCCGGGCAGCGCGGAAGGCAGTGTGCTCGCCCCGGTGACAAGCTGGTGCAGTCAGGTCCCAGCAGGGGCGTCTCCGTGCCCTGCCCTGCCCTGCCCGGCGCCCCGGGCCCCCGCGTGGGAGCTGACTTACAGCCCAGCCGGAGGGAGACGGAGCGGAGGAGCTGCCCGGTCCCGTCGTGGCAGCTGTAGGCTCCTCCCGCGGCGAGCTCGGCCTGTGGCAGCAGTAGGTCACCGTCCCGCAGGACGCAGCCCTCTGGGAGTGCGGCCGCCCCGTCCCGCCGCCACTCCACCCCCGAGCTGGGGACAAGAGAGAGAGGACCTGGCGCCATGGCACAACCGCTGCCACCTGGCACTGCCATGTCCACACCCAGCGGGGGTGGTGTGTGAGCACAGGGACAGCAGTGGGGCTGCGGGTCAGGAGTGAGAGGCAGCGCAGAGCTGTGGGGTGGGGTCCCAGGGCTGGGATAACAGGGGGCACCGGCAGAGCTGTGGGTAGGGAATGGGGCCGCGGGTAGGGAGTGGGGCCAGTGGCAGGGCTGTGGGGTGGAGTGAGGGGCACCGGTAGAGCTGTGAGGCTGCGAGTACGGAGTTGGGGGCAGCGGCGGGGCTGTGGGGTGGATTGAGGGGCTGTGGGGTCGTGGTCTCCCCCTCCACCCTTCCTGCTGGAAGCTGGATCTGTTCCAGCCCTGGTGTGAGCAGAACCGGAAGCGGGGGGACCTACCGTCTGGAGGCGCTGGCACACGACAGGACGACGTCCACTCCCACCTGGCCGTACTGCACACCTGGAATGGGCACAGAGCAGGGGTGTGAGCGGGTTCCTGGGACTGAGCCCCGCAAAGGGCCTGGCATCCAGCATCTCCGGGGGGCCCGGGAGCAGCCCCCTGGGCGCGTGACTGTTAGGATACAGGTAGCCAGGCCTGTCTTCAAGGCCTGTCCCTCAAGAATTTCCATCTATGTTTATCATTTAGCTAGTCAGAGAGAGAGAAAGGAAAGAATCGGCGTCAAGCCCTCCTCTGACGGTGACAGTGGGAGGCCCTGCTCTTGGGCCAAGGCCTTGGCTAAGCAGCAGAGGCAGCCATAAGCTGGGCAGTATAGGGTCACATCCTCCCATCCCAAACCAGTCACTGAGGTAAGGCAATCTGGGGCGGTTAGGAAGATGATCCCATCTCTCACCTCCAGAGAAAGGGGAGAGCCTACAAGATGTAAAAGGACATTTGGTTGGATAGTTTTCTATTTGGTAAGAACTCACTTCTCAATAGACACAGCAGGGAAACCCCCCTGTCTGTATAGATGTAGTTGTGAAATCCTCACGTGTTTTGTCCTTATAGTTCCCACTTTGCTGTTGTTTATTGGCACGGTCTCCGTCTGGTTCTGTGATTGTTTCTGTCTGCAGTACAATTACTTTTGCTGGGTGTAAACTAATTGGTTGACTAACCATGTTAGGATTGGTTAGGTAAACTTCAGTAGAATGGTTGGTTAAGGTATAGCTAAGAATATCACTATAGAAATTAGGGGCAAACAGGAAGTAAGTTGGGCTTCAAAAATAAGGAGAAAGGAAGTTGGATTTCAGCTTGCTGGAAGTTCACCCCAATACACATCGAATCGTTTGCACCTTGGGACTCTGGGCATTGTTGTTCTCTGTCCATGCGAGAAGGACCAGGGAAGAGGGAGAATGAAGGCATAAACTCTCTAACAGTGACCGGTTGGGGTGAGCTGGGGGGAAAGGCCTGGACACAGCCGTGACTAAGACAGTGACTCCCAGCAGGGACGACACCCTGGAGACCAGGGATGCCAGGCTCCCAGGGCCTGTGCTGGGCACGGGGGCCCCAGGGCAGCCAGGCTCGCTTTGCCCCCAGGCATGGGGCACAGGAAGAGTAGGGGATGGGGGTTTGCTCCAAACCTTCAGGGGTGGGGGAAGGGGCCAACCCCCAGGATCAGGGGGCAAAGACCAGCCTGGGGATCCCTTACCCCGGGACCCCTTCCCACACCCCCAGAGCATAGTCCCCCACCCCATTGTGCCTCAGTTTCCCAGATGTAAACTGGGGATGGTCCTATTGAGCCCGCACCCAGGGGGCTGAGCGGGCCAGTCCGTGCTGGGCTTGGCTTGCCTGGCCGGTACAAGCCATGGGTCGGTGCGGGGCCAGACACTCGGGGCCCAGCGGCTGAGTCTTCCTTCCGCTCACCTTCTTCTTGCCAGCCTTCCCCCGCGGCGACTGAGGCCGACACCAGGGCTGCAGCCAGAAGCACCATCACCCTTCCTAGGCTTGAGGTGGGAGTGCACATCTGTGGGGAGAGAAAACACCCTGTTACCCCAGCTCAGAGCCCCCAGTGACCAGCCACTCCCATGCATAGACCTTCGCTCTGGAGCGCTGGGATCCAGCAATCACGGGCCAGGGCTGAGCAGGGCCCCCTCCCTGCGGGAAACAGATCCCCCCCAGAGCCAGGCCACTCCCTGTGGGAAACAGAGCCCCGTGCTTTGACAGGGCCTCGGGGATTCCCTGTGTATAGATCAGCCCAGGGGAAATCAAACCAACGGCAGCTGGCAAACCTTGGCACGGACGCACACAGCCCTGAACATGCACACACAGGCCTGTGTACACACACACACACACACACTCAGAGCCCTGAGTGTACACACACAGGCCTGTGTACACACACACACGGCGGGCGTGGCTCATGGAGAGGCTCCCGCAGACACAGCAACATTGCAATGAGCTCCCGACACAGGAGCTGGCTCCAAAGGATGCCTAGTGGGCAGAGCACTGGCCTGGGCTCCATACCGCAGACCTGTGCCCGCCCCGGGCTTCTGTTTGCCCTCCCGCCCTGTGCCTGTCATGCGGGGCAGGGACTTTCTCACTCCACTTCTGTGTCGCACCCAGGCCCTGCTTTCGGTTCCATAATATACTAATATCCCCACCACGCCGACCCGCTCAGGGAGGGAGGAAAGACCTCTGGGACACACTGTGCTCCGTTACTGCGAGAACTGGTCTGTGTTTATCATCAGAGCCGGCTCCCGGGCAGTGAGCTCCCTGCAGTCGTCTGCCAGGCCGCTCCGGGACGTACAAGGGGCAAAGGGCGGGCACTGGGAGGGAGGAGGTGGAGGCTGCACAGGGTTGGCCAAAGCTGCACTGAATTAAAGTCTCTCTCTGCAACTTGGCCGGCTGCCTTGGCTGGCCTTTAAATCCCAGGCTGTGAGCAATGCCAGCGGCGCGGGGCCCCGTGACTCACGCCGGGAGCCCGGGGAATCGGGGGCTGGCTGAGAGGCACAGCTGACAGTGCAGAGGCCGTTCTAGGAACAGGAGCTCCGGCTGCCATTAACCCTTTGCACAGGACAGGGGATCTTTTGGGGCAGGAGTGGAGTGTAGATGAGACCGCAGTCCCGGGGCCCGTTTATTATCGGTGGACCACCAGCCACAGACCGGGACCCCTGGCGCTGCACCCAGCCCAGTGTCTAGAAATTGGTACTGGTTGTTCTTACAAGTTGTGCTGCCTGATCCAGGCTTCCATCCCGTGCCAGACAGACAGGCCTGGCTCTCTCAGTATTCATCCATCTCCTGCATTAGCAGCCAGAGGCCCCAATCAGCCCAAACTCCTCCCTCGGGGCAGGGTCTGGACAGGGGCCAGTACGAACGGCACTGGAGGACGCAAGCCCTCTAGGATCTCGCTTTGCAGTCCTGGCACAGCAGGTTGGCGGGGACAGGCGGGTGTGCAGAGGGGAGTGGGGGAAATTAAACAAAGATGGGACTGGTGTGCTTTGCGTGGGTGAGGTTTCGTTCCTCTGGCATCTGCCTTTGCCTGGCGAGTCTGTTTCAGTTGGGAGTTGGTGGGGAGGGAGCATGGCTGCCTGTATTGTGTGTTCCTACAGCCCCTGGCCTCATGCCTCACAGTGGCCTCTGGGTGCGAGGGCTGCACAAGGAATGAGTGTTCGAATTAGACAGGGTCATTTACCGACAGTGACACACCTCTGGTGTGCAACGGCAGCATTTGTACACAGGAGCAGTAGCCCCACGGGACTAGGTGCTGTGCACACGTGTAACTCCCCGAACGGTCAAAGGGTGGGAAGAGAAACTGAGGCACAGGGTGGTGGGAGTGACTCCCAGACCTCCCACTGTGCAGAGCGCAGCGTGTGGTGAGATCTCCCCTCCCCCCAACACAGAGAGCTGCACACCACAGCTGGGCACTATTCCCGGTTTTTGTCCCAACTCGCAGCGAGATTTCCAAACACGATTCAATTCAGAAACACAGACCCAGCCTTGTCCACCCGCACGCAGGCCCCCGAACCGCCGCTGGACGTCCGTGTCCCCAGTGCTTTCTGGGAGAGCCGCGACAGAGCCCCCGGACTAGAGAAACACGATGTGTGCTGATCATTTCCCGTCGAAACGCTCCAAAATCAATACGCTCTTGGGGGACATTTCGAGGCTGCTGGATCAGCCTTCGCAGTGGGAAACCCGGGGTGTGGGCAAACTCCCGACTGGTTCCGGTGACAGCGCGGAGCGGCCAGCGAGGGCGCGCTCCCTTTGGCCGGCCCCAGCGCAGAGCACCGAGGTCTGAAAGAGTTTGACATGGAAAAAGCCGCGGGCAGGTCCTGTACCAGGACTGGGGTGTTTGTTTACATGCAGATTCCTGGGCTCGGCGTGCAGGGGCGGGGGATGGATGGCAGCAAACAAGCCAGGTTCCAGTCTCCAGGCACTGAAACACGACTCAGGCCCCACGTGAAATCCAGGACCCCGCTGGCCAGTGGCTCTGATACTTGCTGTTGCAAAGGGGCCGGGGAGAGCGGAGAGATTCAGATCTCCTTAACGCTGGCGTAAATCTGGAGCAACACTACCTGCCTTTTAAAGAGCTCCCCGCTCTGCCCCCGCCCCGCGGGACCTCGCCTGCCCCGTGCATCTGAGATCACACTGGGGGGTCGGGCCTGCCAGCAGCCGCAGACGGCTCTCGCAAGTACCCGAATGGCCGGGAATGTGCGAGTGGCCCCCCCATCCAGGTACAGCCCTCAGCCTGACATCGGCCACAGCCCGGAGCCAGGCAGCGGGGCTGAAGAGCAGGCCCGGCCTGAGTGTACCAGAGCAGGATGCCGGCCCCGGATGCGCCTGGTTTCGAGTTACACCCCGGGGAGCTCGCAGGGCAGCCGAGCGGAGCCGCGGTGAGAACCACCTCTGACCCCAGTTCCAGCACTGCGCTAACGGCTCTCGCAGCCGGGATCCCTCCAGACGCACCAGTCCCCGGTTGCAGGGCCAGAGACAGACAGCAAGCGGGACAGAGTCCCCTGGAGAAAATTCCCCGGCTGGCTCGGCCTGCGCCCTCTGGCCCAGCCAGGCAGGGCTGGGCTGCTCTGCCCTGGAGCGCAGCAAGAAGCCCCGTGGGGCTGAGTTCGGGGCCGGGTTTACTCCATGCTGTTTATTATTGGCTTATTGTCCGCCATGGCCAGGGGCTGACTGGTCCACATCCTGCTCTGGGATTTATTTGGATGAGCTGGGACCAGCCATGTTTGTATTTCTTTCTCCCAGGGCAGCACACAGGGTCCTTGACAATTACAGATTAAACCGGCCTTTGAAGCCACGTTTCCACTCTCCAAAGGTGGGACGTGGGGCAGAATTCAGAGGGCCTGGAAACCAGGGGCTGTTTTATCAGCCTCTGAACTGTAGGAGGTGCCACCGAGCATGACTGGACCCGGCTCCAACATTAGAGCAGCCGACGTGCTGAGGAGGTTCCCACTCCTAGTCCCTGGGTTTTCACTTGCTCTGAACTGCCTGAAAGGTTCATCCCTACCCGGCTCTGTGAGGCTCCCTGGAAGTGACGACAGGTCCCTCCAGCTCCTAGCACAGGCACGGCCAAGGGGGCTCCATGCGCTGACCCCACCCTGAGTGCCGGCTCCGCAGCTCCCATTGGCTGGGAACTGCGGCCAATGGGAGCTGTGGGAGCAGTGCCTGCGGGTGTGGGCAGAACACAGAGCCCTCCGGCCACCCCTCCACCTAGGAACCAAGGGACATGTCACCGCTGGGGAGTTCCCTGAGGTAACCGCTGCCTGGAGCCCATTCCCCGAACCCCCTGCCCCAGCCCAGAGCCCCCTCCTGCACCCCAAATGCCTCATCTCCGGCACCACCCCAGAGCATGCAGCACCTCCAGCCGGAGCCCTCACCCCTTCTGCATCTCAGCTCCCTGCCTCAGCCTGGAGTCCCCTCCCATACCCTGAGCCCCTCATTTCTGGCCCCACCGTGGACTGTGCACCCCCCAACCAGAGCCCGCACCCCAGTCCCTTGCCCCAGCCTGGTGAAATGAGTGTGGGGGGGAAACAAGTGACAGAGGAAGCGGGGCTGAAGGGAGCAAGGGGTGGGGCCTTGGAGAGAGGGCAGGGCAGGAGCAGGGCCTTGGGGAAGAGCTGGGGCAGGGGACGGGGCTAGGGTGTTTGGTTTTGTGCAATTAGAAAGTTGGCAACCCTGCAAACGTGGGATCTTTATTTTGCACAGCTCCGCCGCCCACGCAAGGGGCAGGACCCAGAGATCTGGCAGAACAAGGGCCCTTGCCGAGCAAGAACTGCCCTGGAGAATTCGAGTGAAAACAGCTTTGGATCTGGGTGAATGGCAAGCCTGGAAAAACAGACTTCAAGCCTCCGTGGCTGCATATGAGAGAAGGCAGAGCGGCCATTAGAGGCTGCCTGGCCCAGCTCCCTCGGTTTGTGTATTGACAGAGTGAGAGGCATTTGCAAGATCAAAACAGATGGATTTTTACTCTAGCTAAGTTCTCAGGCGGCCCTGACTGCTGGACGTTTACCCACATGGACCAGAAAATGCAACGCGTGAGAAACCTGGAAAAAGCCAAAAAGCTCCATAAAATGAGCTGACGTTGGTACCTGACAACAGATTTGTTTATCAGCTCAGACAGAAAACTCCGGCACTTGAAGGCAAAGGCCTGGATGGGTGTTTAAGGGCCTAGACCTTGGCCTACGCAGATGATAAACATCAATCCATTATTCCTCCCCGCCGCACCACAAGGCCTGTTTCCCCACAACACCACGCTATTCATCCATCACTCATCTCACAATATCAGTGCAACACAAAATCCTTCCGCAGCCTCCAAGTCCGGCTCCATGCATAAAGAATTTGTCTGGGACTCCAGACTGGCACAAGTGTTTCCTGTTAAACCACCCGGCCAAACATTGTCCTTTAGACCCAGCAGTTCCCAGACCGCTGCCAAAAACGTCCCTGCGACAACGGACATGTCAACTGGTGCCATTTAACACAATGAAACAGTTCGATCCCAAAAGAAGGGAGTTAAACCCTACAGAACTGCCCCCTGGGCCAGAACTAGGTTCCTGCCTTGGGACAAAATGGGCACTTGGAGAGCGGTTAAGCACAGGGTGTTTCTTTGGGCAGTAGGAAATAGAGGATGTCTGGAGCTATTCACTCTCCTGCTGTCCAGTGCCTGGCTTTTGTAAAGGATGGGATGGGAACACACCCAGCTCTCACTCCACAAGCCAAGCCTTTTTGCTCTGCAGGCACAGAGTACTGATGAAGTTTTCACTCTCTTCCTAATCCTCTTCCCCTGCTCCCTAATCCCCTTGCCGGTCAAGTCAACGGGGGATTTCTGCAGCCAGAGAGCTCTGAAACAATGCCTTGCCCTGCAGACTGAGCTGGGAGATTACCTAACCCGATAAAACCACAATTGCTGGCTGGTATTGTGGTGGTTACCTGCCTTAGCAAGAGCTCCGCTAAAGGTTAAGATAAAGAAAAACCTTCACGTTAACTCCTTGGTGGCCAAAGGCACTTGCAGCTCCCAGGGGGCAGACGCAGCAGAAGAGCTCACGGGTCCATTCACGGGACGGCAGCTGGTACAAGGGTGCCTGGCATACCTTGCTGAGACAGATAATTCAGGTCCCTGAAGCAGGCCCCGGCTGGCACGGAGTTCACGGTGCTGGGGTTGTGTGGCAGGAAATATCTTTCATGAGATTTTGCATACGTCACTGGGTGCAAAGGGGCCCGTGGCGTCGCCACAAAAGACACCGAAACTTCCCCAGAACTGCCTCCCCGCCACCTCTGTGGGCCCACCCCCGGCTGGAGACTTGCCATTTTCAGTACAACGCAATGTGTGTGTGGGGTAACTCACTCAGAACTCAGATACAAGGTAAAAGCTACACACTGAACCACACCAGCAATTCAGAGATTCACGGCACAGCTAGGACCTTTAGATCGTCCGGTCTGACCTCCTGTCTAGCCCCAGGTCCTCACATTGACCCCAGGACCTAGCCCATACCCTTGGGTCTGGCTAAAGCACCCTCCTGAAAAGCCTCCAGCTGGGTCCGAAGCCATCAAGAGCTGGAGAATCTGCCACGCCCCTTGGCAGTCTGGTCCAATGGTTAGTCACCCACCTGGTTACACATTTGTGCCTTATTTCTAATTTGTCTGGCTTCTGCTTCCAGCTGTGGCTCCTCTTCCAGCTGTTCTCTGCTAGATTCGAGCGCCCTTCAGCCCCTGGATTTCCCTCTGGCGAAGGTGGCGATCACTGACCGAGTCCCACTCAATCTCCTTGTTGACAAACCAGGCTGAGGTAGAACTCCACTTGGCTAAACCCCGCTTTGTTTTTCACAAGCCCAGCCTGCGCGGTGACCCCCCTCGCTCTGAGCGGCTGCCTGGCCTCATCACTCTTTGCCCCTCCGCCAGTCTGTGCCAGCCGCACGTTTTACCAGCAGGGATTTTACTGGGGTGGGGGCAGGAAGTGTTGACAAGCGTCAGGCCTAGGACGGATCCCCCCTTTCGAGAGCTCCCGTAGCCAGCCCTGAACGCGGCTCCCGATGACATTGCAGAGCAAGCGCTGGCTTTCACTCTCCACGGCTCTGTTCCAGTCTGTCTCCCAGCCGGGGGCTGGGCTGGCTGTGGAGACCAGGAGCGCTCGGAGGCAGGGTCTGGCTGGGTCCGGGCGGTGCCTGTTGGGACCTGACCATTCCAAGCCCCAGACACATGCTGAGCCAGCAGATTCCAGCAGGGAAACCCCCCGTGGCAAGGGTCTGCAGAGGAGACTCTGACCCCTGCCAGGAGCCAGCCCAGAGAGCGAGGGATCGAAAGAGGCTGCCTGAGAGAAGGATAAAGGGCCTGGGATGGAGCCCGCGGCTAATGCCTGGGCACAGCCGGCCAGCAGAGCACCCAGAGAGGGCACGTGCCTCGTGGGGGGCAGAGACACGGAGCGTGGGAAGCCCTGTGCCAGCCATCTGAGTGTGGCGCTCTGCCCTGCTCCCTGCATGCCAGCCGCTCTGCCCCCGTCGCTGCTTCTTTCTCCCCTTTCAGCCCCCCCTCCGGCGGGCAGCGGAGTAGAGCGGCGAAGGGCTGGCAAACGCCATGTGGCAGGCAGCCCCGGTGCCAGCACATGCTTAGCAGGGCACGGTTATGAAAGCCGGGAGCTCAAGGCCACATGCAGGGCCAGAGTGGCTCAGAACAGCCAGTGCTCTGTGCCTCTCCCGGCTCCTCTGGCGCGGCCCCGGCGCTGGCCGTCCTGGCTGGCAGCTCCTGGCCCTGGCAGCGAGGAAGGGGAGGGCTTTGTGTTCAGATCCCCCCGGAGAGCCCTGGGGAGGGCACAGCGTGACATGAGTTGGTGGGGTCTCGGGGCCGTACCCAAGATGCGCACACCACAAAAACGAAGCCAAAAGGCAACTGTCCTGGCATCAGCCGGATGCGCCCGACATCCCCCGAGTTTGCAGGGCACCCGCAGGGGAAGAGGAAGGGCGCGGGACAGGTGGAAGTGAATGCCCCCACGTAGCTCTGCTCAGCGCCCCCATCAGACTGCCTAGGGCAGCAGCTGCCAGCTCAAAACCACGCTGCCAGCCTGAGAGGCAGCACCCAGTCCTAAGGGTCCCTGCTTCGCGGTCTCGCTGCTAGGACGGGAGCCCGGAGCTCACCAGGAGATGCAGCGCTGAGAACACTGCTGCTGGCCGTGCCCTGTCTCCACCCCGAGATCCTGCAGGGCCAGGGCTGGCCAAGGGCTCAGCGCAGATACAACGGGCAGCTCTAAACCCAGCCGAACTGCCATGGGACCCGAGCAATAACCCCCAGCTTCTCCAACGGGGCGTCTCCTGGAGGGGGCTCCCAGCGCTCGCACAGGGTGAGACACGTCTGACCCCTACGGACAAGCGCCCAGGGCTGCGGGCAGGTGCATTACGGTCCAGCCCGCCTCTGGGGAACCCGGCGAATCCGAACAAAGACACTGTTAACGCCCTTCATTACAAATAACTGGCATCAAATGCCTCCCGCCGAGCTGCACAAAGCTTGGCAGCCACTAATCTACATACAAACGACTTCATCACGTCCACCTGAACCGCCCCTGTGACGCCGACCCCCACGTCCGCCACGTCCACCAGCCAAGGGAACGGCGGCGAGCAAAGCAAAACCCACAAGCCCTTCCCCAGCACAATCACCCCCCGAAAGAGGAGAAAGACAGACCACCCTGGAGCTCACAAGGGATCCCCTGTGGAGTTCAGTGTGGGCAGTGCCTAGATACTACGGTGATGGGTGGCAGGACAAAACAGGATAGATAGGTAGATAGATAGAGGGGGTAGATGGGGATAGATCAGGGGTGGGCAAACTATGGCCCGCGGGCCACATCCGGCCCGCCAGACTGTTCCATCCGGCCCGCGGAGGCTGCCTCTGGCCTCTCCCCTGGAGCCCTGCAGCATGGGCACCACTACGGGGCCAGGGCTGCGCGCCCTCCCCTCCCCCGGAGCCGCGCCAGGCGGGGAGTGCCCCGTGGGCCGGGGCTGCGCGCTGGCCCTTCCCCCGGAGCTGCGCCGGGAGCGCCCAGGGCTGCGCCGCGTGGGGAGCGCCCTGGGGGCCGGGGCTGCGCGCTTGCCCCTCCCCCGGAGCTGCGCAGGGAGCGCCCTGGGGGCCGGGGCTGCGCGCTTGCCCCTCCCCCAGAGCTGCGCAGGGAGCGCCCTGGGGGCCGGGGCTGCGTGCTCGCCCCTCCCCCGGAGCCATGCCTTGCAGAGCTCTGGGGGCCGGGGCTGCTATGGTAAGGGGGGATATGGGGGTTCCAGGGTGGTGGTTGTTGGGGGGCTTTGAAGGGGGCAGTCAGGGAGCAGGGCTGGTTGGATGGGGGTGAGGTTCTGGGGTGGTGGTTAGGGGGCAGGAAGGTGGATAGTGGTTGGGGCAGTCCAGGGACAGGGAGGAGGGGAATTGGTAGCGGGTAGGGTCCTAGGGGTGGTTAGGGGTCTGTGGAAGGGGGAGTCAGGGGACAAGGTGGGGGAGGGTTTGATGGATGGGTCAGGGATTCTCAGGGGGCAGTCGGGGATGGGAAGTGGGAGGGGGCAGTCAGGGGGCAGGAAATGGGAAGGGGCTGGATTGGGGCTGGGGCCTTCCCTACCCGGCACTCAATATAATTTCGCAAACCCGATGTGGCCCTCGGGCCAAAAAGTTTGCCCACCCCTGGGATAGGTAGATAGATAGGTAGATAGATAGATAGATAGATAGATAGATAGGGTGGATGGGGATAGATGGATGGATAGATAGATAAAATAGATTAGACAGATAGATAGAGGGGGTGGATGGGGATAGATAGAGGGGGTGGATGGGGATAGATAGAGGGGGTGGATGGATAGATAAAATAGATTGATAGATAGAGGGGGGTACGGGGATAGATAGACAGACAGAGCTCCATAGAGCAGAACCGGGGCAGCTGAGGGGGTCTGGAGAGATGAACCCGGCAGGAGACAGATGCCCCCCGAAAATAGCAATGACCTAATCCCCAACCCAGGGAGTCCCCAGCCGGAGCCAGGCCTCCGCAGGGGAAACAATGGGACACTTTCTTCCTCTGTGCGGTGGATTCCTCTGCTGCTAATTACAGAGCAAAGCGTCTGCAGCCCACGGCCCGGTGCAGCCAGGGACTCTTCGGGCCATGACCGGCCACACCCCAGCCCAGCCCGGCATTGCCTCGGCAGGGGGGTGGGAGGGGCTGGCTGTGAGCTGAAACGCAGCAGTGGCTCCCAGCCCTCCCCGGGCGTGAGCTCAGCTGCGCGCACAGAATCCATGTGGTGCCTTGGGAGGGTCAGGGGAGGGGGGTCCCCATCTTCCCTCGCACGGTGCCAGGGCGATGGCCTGAGTCCCGTCCCAACACCCTCCATGCAGCTGGAGGCTAGTGCCGGACCAAGGAGCTTCCTCCGGCCACGCCCCCCCCTCCCCCTCCCCGCCTCCCCATGCTAAATCCAGCAAAGGAGCGACCTTGAGATCCCAGCCAGGGCAAGCTGCTGGCCGGAGGAGACTCGAGCCGCCAGGCACCAGCCTGTCCAGCCCCCCTGCCCCCCACCGCTCCGTGACCCCTTGCTTTGCTCTGGAAGGGAGGCCTGGGCACGGACGGGGCTGCCTGCCCCTCGGCGAATGCCCGCTCTGGCAAAGCCCAGCGTTGGCGCGGAGTGATGGTGAGTAGTGGGGCCGTTACCTCTGGCCCTGCTGGCTGATGCAGGCGAATCGGGGCTGATCAAGATGCAAGCGGCAGCCTGGACCGCCCGCTGCCTGCTCTGATTTGCGCTGGCGGCAGCGACAATACTCCTGGGCAGCCAGAAGGGAGCTGGGGGACACAGAAGAGCCCAGGCTTGCTGGAGTAAAGGAGGTGGGGTGGGGCCGAGGGGGGTTTGCCCAAAGTGGCCAGTCTTGGCCTAGCTGCTCCCAGCCAAGCTCCCATGAGTTTCGCTGCTCATTTCAGTGAGAGCTGAGCTGGGCTGACGCTGAGTGTGGTTCAGATCAGTGTGGCTCACTGGCGGTTTTCCCCCAAGCCTTGTAGCATGGGGCGCTTGTCTCACAGCCCCACCTCCCGGAGTCCTGGGATTCGAGGGGAACCTTGCCTCGCGTTAAGTAAAGCAGTACGTTTCCAGCCCCCCTGGCTGCAGGGAGAAGCTAGGAAACGTGACCCCTGTGTCCTTGAAGCTCAGAGGACGAGTGACCAGACCCCAAGCAGGTTACTTAAAAAAACCAAACCCCTCATGATTTTTCAAGCCAATCTCATGATTTCTGGGGGCCCCAGCTCACGATTTTGGAAGGTTTGAGGCCAGTCCCAGCTGATCCCGGGGCGGGAGGGGAGCTGCTAACACAGCCCTCCACAAGACCCATCCCTTTTCAAATTCCAGAGGCTTGTCTGGAATTCCCCATCCTCCTTGGACCCATCTAAAGGCAGAACCCCAAGCCCCATGTGCTTCTTGGGGGCCTGAACCAGCCAGCACCCCCAAAGGCCCAGCAGTTATGGGCAGGACCTGCTTCCTGCATGCGGCCCTTGGTATGGCCCGTTGGCACCCGCTTCCCTGCTCTGTCCCCGATCCCTGGCAAGAATCTCTGCTGGGTGTGCGGCTTGGTTTGTTTCCTGCTGAGGATGAACACACATACACACACACACACACACACACACACACTCTCGTTCTGTGCCATGCCCCGCAGCGGCCTGGCAAGGAGATGGCAGGGATTCCTGGGGCAGGCATCAGGGTTGGGCCAACTTTCCACTGCACTGAGTGCTCTGTGCTTTGGGGTTTTTTTTGCTTCATTTGATGTCGTTCTTCAAAGTGAAAGGGAGACGCGGGCAGAGATTGGGAGGGGAGGGGGGAAGAGACACTCAGGGACTGGGGTGGGAAGAGAGGCTGCTGCCAACCCCGCCGAGGCGCCATGGGGTCCCCTGGAGCTCCCTGCTGTCACTTCTCCCTGAGGGTGGTCTAGGGCAGACCCAGCGAAGTGGCGGCATGGGGAGCCAAGCGGGCTTGGCAGCGTCTCCCCCTGCATGCTTGGCACGGGCCTGCTGCCGCCAGGGTCACCCGCTTGCAAACACAGCGCCAGCCACCCTGGGTGTTGGGCGACGTCTTGCCCCTGGCACCCTCGCTATGGCGGAGGGATCCAGGCTGGGTTGGGGGCCATGTGCCGGGCGACCCACGCGCCAACGTGCTGGGATGGGGCCTTCAGCCCAGGGGGAGAAATGTACCCAGGCACCATCTGGCTCTGATAAACCTCCAGCCCGACGGGCTTGTGAGAGCCCTTCTGTGCCAGCCCAGGGGACGAGGCTCAAAGCTACTTGCTGCTCAGAGACCGATCAAACGCTGCGCTTCCATCTGGCCAACGCCAGGGACATTCCCACAGCTGCTTCTGTCGCAGAGCTGTGCAGGGAAAAAGCCCCGGCCCCCAGGGCCCATCCGTCTCTCCCCCTCACCCGCACCCCAGCTCGGGAAGAAGGAGATCAGCCAGCCCCAAAGCGCCTTGGGAATAAGCTATAACCATATTGTGGGCTTGCCTATCCCGACGGCTGCAAAGTGCTTCCCAAGCCAGGAGCCGCCCCCTCCACTGACTCCCCCAGGCCCTGCACCGGGGCATCGCCACCGGCCCTTACTCCTCAGGGACGAGCCATCCCTGCAGCGGAACAGCGCAATTCAAACAGTCCAAGGAGACTTCACTGGCTGGGGATCCCCAAGATAAACCAAGCAGGGGCTGGGCAAGGGGGGTCCCAAAAGAGACTCTTGGGCCCCGGGGCGACCCGAGAGCAGGGATACGAACCCGCCAGCGGGAAGCTTCAACCCGCATTGCAGCAGGGGGCGCGCACTGTCCCACCTCCAGAGCCCGAGCATGGGGGGCACCGGAAGCACACGTCTCACTGCCTGTGGGTCCACCCGCCTGGGGCTGCAGTCGGCCCTGACTCCACCTACTGCCGGACCTGCACCGGGGGAGGTCAAACTCCAGTTCGCCTCCCCAGCTGCTGAGCTCTGGCAGGAGGCAGTTCGGGCTAAGCCTGATCTCCACCCAAACCCACATTTTCCTCAGTGCTCTTGGTAAGGACCCAGGCCCAGATCCCCAGCGGGGCCCAGAGACCCTTAACGCTTCCTGCCCTCTCCGGAGGGGGGATGCTCTTTCCATGGCTCAGTCACAGCTGGGATGGACCATGTGTCCATGGACTGCCCATCAGCCTCCCAGCAATACCCCTGTGGTCTGGCAAGCCTCGCTCCCATTGCTTTCTCCCCGGACTCCAGCCCCAAATGTCGGGGGGGCACATGGAGTCCCCCGCACCTCGGCACTCCCCTTAGGCATAGCCCGTGAAGATGCCAATTAAAGCGAGAACTCCTCTCTGCAAACGCTGCCCTTGCTCCGAGTGCCACAGCAGAGCCCTGGAGCCACGCACGAGCTCGGATCCCACGTGGGCAGCAGCCAAGTGACCTCAGCGCCTGCCCGCCATGCCAGGGCCAGTCCTGCGGCGGGTGGGAACGTGCTGGAGCTGACAGAGCTGTGCCCACATGCCCACTGCAGATCTAGCCCCCAGTCTTTCTCCCGCCAAAGCTCAATACTTCTCCCAGGAATAGCCCCTCCCCCACTCGCTCTGCCCCTCCCTGCTGGCCCCCATGTGGATCTGCCAGCCCAGCACCAGAGTTCTGGCTTGGGGGGCTCCCACCAAGGTACCACGTGGTAACAGCAGCCTACGAGGAACAGCCCCTTCCGCCGCAGGGTTCTCCTGGGTGCTGGGACAGAAGGGAGGGTGGGGGCTGACCCACATAACACAGGCTGGGGCATTCAAGCAGCCCCCACCATCCACACAGCTCCCCTCGAGCTCTGCCGCCAATCCGGAGCAATGCCCCTAGCGTCAGTCCGTTTCCAGTGGAGTCACTGGGGGCAGAAACCCTGATCCCAGGCTGGATCCACTGAGGTCCACGGAACGGCACCAACCCACGCGTGTGTGCGTGGTGCCATACCTGTAGCAAACCCGGCCGTGGGCTGCGTCGAGGCACCGGAGAGCTTGGGGGTTGGGGGCGGGACTAGCACGGTTTGTTTGAAGTTTGAGGAACTCGTTTGTGTCCCCCGGGATGGTTCCGAACCGCGGCTCTCCGAGACATTCAACCCCCCTCCATGGAAACAAGTGCAGGGACATGAGGCGGCAAGGCGGACAGTCGCCCCTGCCTGGCTCTGGGGATCAGAGCTGCACCCCAACCCTCGTCTCTCGCTCCAATCAAATGGAGAGAGCGTCTCTGGTGTCCCCGGCTCCCCTCAAACCGTAGGGTCCTGAATGGGCTGATCCCGGCCGGTGAGGAGACCAGCCCTGTGCCCCCACCCTCCGTACGACTCGTGTCCCACTCTTCAAAGCACCCCCCAACACGTGCCTTCTTGCTGCCACTCCGGAGCACCCAGCCTGGGCAGCGCGGGCAGGTCCTGTCCTGCGGGCAGGAGCCAGCACCCATCCCCGGCACTAGTGACATCCAGCGACCGATTTGCCACGTGCGGCCGGCGCTGACGCCCACAGAGCGCGACCGAGTGCGGAACCGGCTGGAGAAGGGCACCGCTTGGATCGCACGTTGTGCCGCTGTCCGGGGTGGTGCCCTGGTGACTCCAACCAGCTGAGCGCTGGGGCCGCACCAGCTGTTCTGGTCTCCCCAGGGAGGGAGTGGGGAGGTGGCAGAAGGGTGCCAGCCCCTCCCACCCCAGCCAGGGGCACCTGTCAGAGCTCACCCAGGGACCACCGGTGGAGCACACCTCACGCAGCCGTCACGCCAGGGCGGATCCTCAGCTCAAGGCAAGCAGCCCATCTCCACTGGATCTGGGAGGCGGCCGATTCACCCCAGCTAGGAACCTGGCCCTTCACACTACTGGGTCGAGTGGAAAACCCATGATGGGGACAAGATTCACAGAGTCATCATCAGGCCAGGACCTGGGGCTCTGTTCCCATCTCAGCTACTCCACCGGAGCCAGCTGAGGTGCACCGGCATTAAACCGGATTGACTCCGGATTGACACCGGGAGCGAGCAGGACGTCCCTCGGCAATCCCCTCCCTGCCTTAGGGCTCCCCAGAAGCGGGACACTCCCTCAGACAGGATGAAAGGGCTGTGTTTGTTGTGAACTCTAGCAAAGGCCTCCATCCGGCCATGGACAAAAATAGAAGACAATAGACATAAACAGCCGACAAATGCTATGGCAGACAGATTAATGAGCTCCCAAGGCAGCTGGGGAAATCGGAGTGAGCCTAGGGTAAAGTAGGCGCAGCGCCGAGGGGGATGCTGGCGCGGTCCCTGATGGAAGGCAGAGCAGGAGAGCTTGGCATGGGGCTGGCGCGGGCACCAAGACCACAGCAAACGCGTCTGCACAGCCAGACTGGCATTTACACCGTGGTGCTGAGTCCCGCCCCTGTGTTTGCTGAGAGGAGCCACCGGGCCCCTGCTGCCCCCTTCCCCATCACACTGAGCTGCAGAGAGCGCCTGCTTCCCACCTTGGGGTGCCCTGCCCCCCTCACATGGCGTGGGGCGGCCAGCCGGGGACGGAGCGTGACCCTGAGCGGCAGAGAGAGAGCCCCCGTCCTTCTCACTGGGGCAAACCACTGAGACAGTGACAGTCACTTAGGGGACAGCCAGAGTCACCCCATGGACTCAGCTGGGGCAAATCCAGAACAGTCCCCCGCCCCCAGCCCGGTTTCGGTCACCCCGGGGCAAACCCAGAACAGCCCCCCGCAGCCCGATCCGGTTCCAGTCATCCCGGGACAAACCTGGATCAACTCCCCCGAGTCTGGTTCTGGTCACCCCGGGGTAAATCCCAATGTCCAGTCAGACTCAGCGCGCCCACGGGCAGAGCCATCTACGCAGCCCTGGCCCACAAGCGCCAGTCGGGGGGCCTGACGCCCTGATACTATCGGGACCATCCTGATATTAGGGGCTTTGTCTTATAAACACAAACTATCCCCCCCCGCTCTCCCGTTCCCCTAGCCACCTCTTCCCAGAAGGGCGCCCCTGGCCCAGCAGAAACCAGCTCTGCGCCAGCCTGGCCCCGAACCCGTGCCCCGGAGCGGCTCCCTGCCCCTCCGTCCTACCTTCAGAGCCGGCTGCCTCAGCCGCAGCTCCCCATGCTGGCCCGGCAGCCTCGGCCCCGCGCTCGGCTGCGGAGAAAGAGGGCGAATCTCCCCCCGGCCTGCGGCAGGAGGCTCGACAGCGGACTCCGGGAAACCCACCCGCGCTGGCCCACCCCCCACTTTAGCCCCACTGCAGGGAACCAGAGCATCTGGCTTCCCAGCGGTAACCTGAGGTGCTGGCGGAGCTGAACACCAGGGCACTGAGCGCGGCCGGCAGCCAAGCCTGGAGCCGCTGGCAGCTGGGAATAGTTTTTATTCCAAAGGAAAAAAAAAAAAAATCCTTCTTCCCTCCCCCTCCCCCGCCCGGGCCGCCCGCCCCTCGGCCCCCAGCCACGCCGACCGCACGCTCCAGAAATTCCTAAAAATAATCTCCCAGCAAAGGAACAGCTCAGCAGCGCGGGGAACGGGCGATTCGGTACCCTGGCAGCTGGATGGGGCAGTCCGGCAGGCCGGGTTCGGGGCTGTGTGGGGGGCAGGGGGGCTCTGCAGGGCAGGCCCCAGCAGCCAGATGGGGGCCCCAGAGCTGCAAAGAGTGGGACGAGGTGCTGGCCCAGCACTGAGCTCCCCCTTGTTCCCCGCAGGTTAAACAGGAGCGGCACCCTCCCCCACCCCACAGGGACTCGCCAGGAGCTGGACTCCAGGCATGGGACAGGCCCTCCCGTCACTAACTTCTAGGACCCTGGGGCAGGCGCTCCTCCAGCCCCCCTCCAGGGAGGGGGAGGGGAATGTCCCACCCACAGAAGAAGGGAGAGATGCAGGCCGGGGAACCCCAACAAGAGACGGTTCCCAAATGGGTCTGAACCAGGCCCTCCAACCCTGCCAGGAGAGGGCATCAGTAGGCAGCCTGGCCACTGTTAGTCCTCAGCGTATGAAGTTTGCCAGCCCGGGTGCGGACGGGCCTGGGGATGAGGGGTTCCCACGCTCCCGCAGGCTGGTGATGCTCCGAGCAGCCCTGGGGCGGTGATGGGGCTCGTGACCGTGCCAGGGCAGGAGGAATCCCAAACCGCACAATGTCCTTGTGCCCGGCGCAGACCAGCCCCTGGTTCACACCTGCGCCAATTCCTCAGGCCTTGCTTAGCTGTCTCGTTTGAAGCAATGAGCCCTAAATGAATCCTGCTACAGAACCACCTTCCACTCTGCCCCGGTGGCACACCCGGGACCCAGGAGCAGGAGAACGCCTTCTGTCCCTGGCCTGTCCCCGGCCAGCCCCACGGCCCTTCCGCCAGCAGCGGGCAAGGGAGAGGGAGCCCTGCTCCGGGCTGGGAAGCTTTCTGGCAAACGGCCCCCGCTCCCTTCCAGGCACGAAGGCTCCCGGGTCAGCCAAACGCTGGAGTGCGGCAACTCCAACCCAAACAGCCGCTGTTCCTGCACAGTGGGCCTCCGGCCTGAGGCACAGGGGAGCCTGCAGCCGGCCACGTGCTGTCCCTCCCTTTCAGAACAAAGCCCCTTTGGGCCCCATGGTGCCAGGAGAAATACACCCCCCTGCACACACAGACACGGGGTCACTGGGGCTCCTGGGGCCCCATTAGCTCCTTGGCACCTGCAGCAACCTGGACTGGTCGTCAGGCTGTGGCTGCTCACAGCAGAGGTGGAACGACACAGGGCTGCACCCCTGTCCCCAAACCCCTCCGGGAGGCAGACACAGCGCAGTGGCTAGACAGGTGCTCCCCAGGCTGTAGGAGGGGGGTTGGGGCGGGCAGGGGTCCTCGTTGCTCAGACCACCCCCACCGGTGCCCCCTTGGAAGCAATAGCCCCCTCCCCCTCCGGGGCAGGATGGTGAGGGAGCCCGAGACGCCGCCTCCGCCATGGCCATCAGCACTGGCCTGGTCCCAGGGAACCGCAGCCCCTCAGCTCTCGCCCTCCACGCCGCCCGGGCAGCCGCCTTGCGGAGCTGAACGTCAGCCAGAGGGAGAGGCAGGAGGGGGCCCGGCCCCGGCCAACCACCCACTCGGTGGACGTGGGGCCCAACCCGGCAGGCGCCCCCATTCCCGGTGACCTCGGGGGGCAGGTTCACTCTTCCGTCCCCACATGCTGGCAGCCGGGGGCTGAGCCAGATCCTCTACTGAGCTGCCCCTGCCCGTGGCCAGAGGCTTAGCACCGGGCGCAGCTGGCAGGGTACATGGGGCAACCGCCGAACTGTCAATGGCCACTCCCAGAGCTGGGGAGAGATGGGCATCCAGAGCGCAGCCTCTGCTGGCCCTGGGCACAGGGCCCTGCCTCCAGCCCTGCCCTGGTCTCCAGCTGCCCGTCAGCTCCCTCGACTAGATCCTCGGTGCCGTTACCGGCATGACAATGAAGGGGGGCGATGGCTGCCGGAGCTGATCCATCCGCACCACTTCCTGGCAGAGTCCCTGACCAAACCGCGCAGCCACGGAGCGAGGCCCAGGAAGGGGTGACAGGAAGCAGGGCCACTGACCTGGGGTTCAAGAATCACCCTGTGCCCAGGGGCCTCTGGGTCTGGCGGGACCCCTTCCTGTCGCAACGCAGCTGCATCCAAATCCAAACGGTTCCACCCAACAGAAAGCAACGCCGGCGTCCCATTTCCGTCCACAGGGCTGGTGCAGCTGTGTTGGTTCCAGGGAACCGGAGAGACAAGGGGGTGAGGCGAGATTTTTTATTGGCCCAGCTTCTGCCAGGGAGCAAGACAAGCTGTCACGCCCCACAGAGCTCTTCTCCGGCCCTGGGAACGGCGGGAACGAATGCGGCGCGGCGGCGCTCAGTGCACGCGGGAACGGACTGTTTGGCGTATGTAGCTAACCTGGGTTGCAAGAGACATCCAAGGTGCAGGGGCCAGTAAGAAGAGCTCCGCGTAGGCCCGAAAGCTTGTCTCTCTCCCCAACACAGGTCGGTCCAATCAAAGGTTTCCCTCCCCCACCTTGTCTCTACTGTCCCCTTTCCACATTTGCAGAATGAAACATTCCCCCTGTTCGTTTTTAAACGGCTGATTTTACACGCGAGCGCGTCTCTCAGCACGGAGCGTAACCACCACGGGTTAAAAAAGAAACATTTCGATTCACCATAACGTTTTTTTCATTTCCTTTGTTTTACTCCGATTCAAAATGAAGCCAAGTTTCAAAATCTCCAAATCCTCCACGAGAGGGAATTTCTGGGCTCTGCCCAGCTCTATACACTGTGAACAACAGGCACAATTGCTACAGAAACCTCCTCACTCCCTGGGGCCACGGGGCTGGAAACATGCCCTAAACTCACCCTGGACAAAAACAAAGGCCTCTAGCTTTGAGCTAAAGGAGCATATCTACTGCCAGCAGCAGTAGTAGCTCCTTTATCTTCCACTAGTGTCTTTCACACGCACTCTGACTCCATCAACTGCAGCCATGTGTAATGTTGTGTAACTGCACAAACGCCGCAGGAAGGACGCAGGCATTTTGTAGATCCAGCCCCCCTCGGCCCAAGCGTCTCTCACTTCCCTGTGGGAGCTGCAGGCTCCACTCCGCGAACGTCCCCAAGCCGTCAGACAGGCTGGGCGAGAGCAGGCAGTGGCAAACGACCTGTCTGGAAAGTTGTATGGCGTTAATGTTCGGCCGACAAGAAGAGGGACCCTGGCTCCACATGTGGGTGCATGCACCAAATTCCCCAGCGGGCACCCAGCCAGCGCAGGAGCGGACGTGCATGCGATGGGGCAGCACCACCGGGGCAAACTATGGCCCCAATCCTGCAACCAGACCTGCGTGAGCTCTTCTGACCCCTGGGTTATGTTCCCTTTGCACACGTCTCGTTGCTCCCGGCAGGGGCAGGATGCACAGCTTGGCAAGCGGGGGCTCCCTGGGGTTCCTGCCAAATCCCACAGACCCGGGAGTGGGTCAGGGAGTTGATCTGCAGAGCGTCCTGATCAGCAGACAACACCTCGGAGGCTGATTCAAGCCAGGCCGTGCTGGGCCGCACTCTGCGGGTTTGCTCCGCGCTATCTTCCACCCACAATGAATGGGGAGAGTAGTCGGGAGCAGACAACGCTCCCTCCTTGCCACAGGCTGCTCACGGCTTTCCAAGAGGAGCTGAGTTGGGGCCACTCCCATGGTGCTCCCCCCTCTCACAGGCGCCCCCAACCCCGGGCCTCCAAAGGGTTCGCAAACCTGAAGGGATCTAGTCAGCCAGTCACTCTGCATGCAGGGTCAGGGGAACTTTGCTCAGGACACAGATGGGGAAACCGAGGCAGGCGGCAACTAAGTGAGCCCCCAACAGAGCTGGCAATTATTCATTAACAACAATACTAAGAAATGACTCGCTTAGTCCCATATGTGCTGTGTGCCGAACAGACATGGCAGGAAGTTAGGCAGGGACCCTCCCCCAGTAAGCTAAGTGAGCATTTGGTGATGGAAACCAGACCTCTGGCTCCCAGGCCCGGCCCATTCCACAGCCCCCTTTCCTGCGAGGTGGGACGGAGGGTTTACGGGGCCTAGATTCCTGGCTGGGCCACAAAGGGCCACATTTTCAACAGCAGTTCCCCCACCCTATACGTGCGTTCAGCCGGGCGAGGCTCTGAAACCCCAGAGGGCTGGAGAGCCGACGCTGCCCCGGCTGGAGGTACCTAGCGCCTGTGTGCAGACAGCAGGAGAATTGCCCCTTGCACCCAGGCAGACCCACGGACGGTCTAGCCGGCTCTCGCTCCGTGCCCTACGACAGCCCCATGTGAAGATCAGGGCCAGGCCGGGGCTCTGGATTTCACGTCGGGGTGTCGGCTCTGACCCGCCTCTGGAACGACCCCCACGTGACCATCGGCACTGGCTCGTGGCCAGACGCAGCCTGGCCGTGCCCATCTGGGCGCTGCCACATCCTTTGCCTCTCTCCTCCCTCACACAGACGGCCCTTCATAGGACGTGCACAGCTGCTGTGGCGCCGGGAACCCCCCCGCCCCCCCCGATCGGCACCGCCGGCCCCCGCCCCCGGCCCCTCTACAAGAGGCCAGATGCTGAGCTGGTGTTTGGGAGGGGAGCGGGAGCCGGCGGACAGAGACTGTAAAGCAAACCTCCCTCAGGTGCGTTTGCCTTGGCCACGGCTCAAGCCAAGCCAATTAGGGCTGTAGAAAACACCTATTAAAAACCAAGGAGAAAAATAACGTTCTCCCCCGCTGGGCCCCGGGGCCGGGCCGAGGCTCCTTGTCCATAGGCTCCTGGCGCTATCGGGCCCAGCTGGCAGCGGGGCGGGAGGGGTCCGTAAAAGGGCAGCCTTGTTTCGGAGCAAGTCCCTGGGGCACTTCCAACTCCCAGCATGCCTGGCACCTGGGCCGAGGGGATGGGCTGTGCCCCGACATTTTCAGCAGCTCCTCCTGAGAACAATGGAGACCCCTTCCCTGTCCCCCAATTCCCACCCTCCCCAACCCACTGGGAGCCAGAGGCACTCAGCTCTGGGGGAAAATGGGCCCCAGCTGCATGTCGCTGGGGAGGGGATGTGGGAATAGGGGCGGGGAAGGACGGAGATCAATGCATACCTGCAAACA
The DNA here is from genome assembly GCA_007922305.1 of Dermatemys mawii. Lineage (NCBI taxonomy): Eukaryota > Metazoa > Chordata > Testudines > Dermatemydidae > Dermatemys > Dermatemys mawii. The sequence goes on along the minus strand of ML677491.1, from coordinate 4,154,883 downwards.
GTGAGATCACGCCTCGGCTGGAGGGGGAGGGCTCCCCTCCCACCCTCCTGCACCCCTAGACCACAACCACGGCACCCAGGAAGTGGCTGCAAAGCTGGCTCCTGGTTTCTTCCCCTAACGGAGCCGGAAAGAGGGAGTCCTCGTCCAGCAGGGTCCCGCTGGGACCGGTTCTCGGCCTGGCCTCCCTGAGAAAATTTACAGACCCACGCAGGTGAGGGGAGGGGTGAATCCCGAAGAGGGCAGGTCGCAGGCACTGAGTGAGCGGGTCACAGAGAAATATAAACGTCCATACACCTGGGAACCAAGAACTCAGGCCAGACTTACAGGCTGGGGACTCTCTCCTGAGAAGCTGGGACTCTGATACAGATTTGGGGGGCTGGGCAGATAATCAGCAGAACAGGAGCTCCCAGTGGCCAGGAGCAGAAAGTGAAAAGCCTCTCACCTGGCGGGGGATGGGATTAGCCAGAGGCAGTCGAGTCCTGGCCCGCTGTGCTGGTGCAGGCTGGATCACCAGGAGAGGCAGCTGGAATAGCCCCCGCTCAGGGGCGACCAGGGTGGTAGGCTGGAGCGGTTTCTCCCTGCCCCCTCGGAGAGCTGGGGGTCCACAGACCACCCCAGGAGTGACAAACCCACGTGCTGCAGGCAACGCACCATTGCGAGGAAAGCCGTCCAGCTGGGACTGGAGGCTGGGCCCGTGGGGGCACAGAGAAGCGGGGGCCTGGGCTCCGGGCAAACACCGGCCAGCGTAGGGAGTCCAGGGCAGACTCCTGGGGACGCTCTGGTTTTGGGATGAGGGACCCAGGGTGGGACGGCTGAACTCTGCCCCAGCCCAGGTTAAACTGAATTCACCGGGACACCTGCAAGAGTTGAAGTGCATCGTCTTAAGTCAAGTCAGTTCCTGTCACCCCAGTCAGGGTGTCCTCTCCCCCCGCCCCGCTGCCCTCTCTCCCTTCCCCCCATTTCCCTGGAGCTAGCACAGGAACGGCTCTGGCCCTGCCCCACCCCCTCCAGCCCAGGTGTTTGGACACAGCTGGGACTTTGCACCACAGCTATTTCTTCCACGCTCGCTGCCTCAGCGCCAGGGAGAACAAGCCTGACAGTGTTCGGCGGGCGTTTAAAATTAGTGCTGGGAACCTGACTCCAGAGGGGCTGGCCCCACGGCTCTGCCCCCATCCTGACCCCCTTGCAGCCGCCGTCTCTCCCCGCTGGGCCTGCAGCCGACCCCTCTGCAGCACCTCCTGGAGCCAGGAGCTGGGAGCGCCCAGTACCAGGCACCAGGGAAGCTGGGGCAGCCGTAGGTCGGGGGGG
>ML677491.1:4086893-4153175 GCA_007922305.1 Dermatemys mawii | reverse complement strand
TGCCCAGTCGAAAAGGGAACCCGGCAGCGTCCAGTCAGATCTACTGACCAGCCCCCCGATGTCTGGTTACTGTGGGCGGGGGAGGTTTCAGGTCTTTCCCGTCCCCCGCCAGCCCCTACTCAGCTGGGGCGGCTGTAGCTTCCAGCCCCGGCTCCACAGATGAGTCCCTCCTGACCCAACACCCCCGGGACCCATTCCAGGAGCTCTCGTAGCACGGTGCTGTTCCCTCCATTCCCCCTTGGCTCTCTGGTGCCTGGGGCATCCCCCTCACACCCATTCCAGAGCTGCGGATCCCCCCCACACACAGGTGGGCACCTCCCCCTCCACCCCTAGGCTGGCTCCGGTGCCTGCTTCGGAGAGGGGAGCACTGGCCAGGGCGGGGAGGCAGGCGAAGCCACGAACTGGGGCCCCCCAGCTCGCAGGGCCAGTACCCTGCTCCCCTCTGCGCCCAGCGGCCCAGAGCATGTCCGCGTTAGCGGCTCAGGCGGGAAGATTAACTCTGCCCGGGAGCGGGGGGATCCTGGGGCGAGTGGGGGCTGCACTCCCTGGGTGGGTGAAGTCACGTCTGGGGAAGGCTCTGAGCCCCCTGCTCCTAGCACAGAGAGGCCCTCCCTGCCCGCCCCACGTGCCGGGCTCCTGGACGGGCGCGTGCCAGGGCCCAGGCTGGGTGGGGATCAGCAGGAAGCTGCTGCCTGGGCACCACTCAACACCTTCACCCAAGGGGGCGCGGGATCCTGACTCTCTCCGGGCCCCGCGGGGGCCGTGCTGGCAGGGGAGGCCTCAGCCCACAAGCCACGTGCTGGGCTCTCAGAGCTGGGGGCTGCAGGGGAATCTCGCAGGCTGCAGCTGGGGGTCCCCCAAACTCTCCCCCTTTCTCCCTCTCGTCCTCTCTCCTGGCCTCCCTCCCCTTCGTCTCCCCAAGGCTCCCTGGAGCCTGCCAAGCTGCGGAGGACGCAGTGAGGGGCAAGCCCCCAGAGGGCCTCACTTCGCAGGGCCTTGCAGCGTGAGAAGGGCCGGGGGGGGGTCCCTGGCGTGACGGGAACTGTGCAGGACTGATAGTGGATTCCGGTGGGAGCGGAAACTGCCTGGGAGGCCGCGCCCCAGTGCACGCTCGTTAACGGCTCAGCCCCAGCGAGCAGAGACCTCTGGCCGCCCCGCGACCTCCGAGAGCAGCGCAGCCCCAGGGGAGTGTGGGAAGCTGCCAACTCCGTGCTCTGCTGTTCCCTGCAGGGGGAGGAAGTCGGGCTCAGCAGCGCGGGTTCGGGGGAGGACAACCGCTGGGAAGTCTGGACTCCTGGGCTCTATTCTTGGGTCTGCCAGTAACTCACTGTGTGACCCTGAGCGGTCACTGCTCCCCTGCCTCCCAGTTAGCGTGGTGCCTCAGTTTCCCCATGTGAAATGGACCTAGGGCTGGCGAGAGCTGAAGTATCATAACCACGGCTGAGAAGGAAACGGCTCCCCCTGGCCCTCTATGCAGCCTCCAAAACGAGCCGTAGAAATGCAGCAAAGGCGGGTGGGACGACCGTGGATTTTCTCATCGGCTCTTCGGAGGGGGGCTCCCAGCCACGTTTCCACCCGGTGGGTTGCCCTGGCCCTTCAATCTCTGCTCTGTGTCACTAAATGCCAAGTCCTCAGAGCCAACCCACTGCACGCGGGGGCGGGGGACGGACGGGACACACACAACATGAAGAGCCAATGGTCCATGGGGAATGGCACACGCACAAACACACGGGTGCTCACATCCACATGCACAACTACCACCACTGCACCTGCTGAAGGGCACGTTGGATGGCAAACCCTTCGTTTGCACACGCAGCCCTAGTCCAGGCAGGCACAGCCGTGGGAACCGCACACACAAGTCGGTGAGCGCCTGAGGGACTATCCCAGGGGGCATTTGGCCCTGGGCACTATAGAGGCTGCGTCTCCCGCCACGTTTTGGAGCTAGTCCAGCCAGAATCCAGGCCCCATGTGGGTGCCTGCAGCTGCTCACACCTGGATTCTGCACATGGCATTCACAAGGATTATAAACGTTCAAAATACTTTAAAAAACACCCTTTCTAGTCTCACATCCTTCCTTCCTTCCTTCTTTCATATCAAAATCTACTACATTTTATTCCACCGTTACAATATCCAATTACTGTTATTAATAAAATGTATAAAATTCAAATGGCAGATATTCCATCATACAACTGACAATATCAATATGACAAATTTCAACAACCTGCACGCGCATATTCGCACATAAAGATAGACACTCAAATACTTCACACACACACACACACACACACACACACACACACAAACTGACACAAAGCGTTAGTGAAATGATGCAACAGCACTTGCCAGTCTTAGATCTGAAACAACTCAACAAAAATAGTTCACCTCAGTCGACAACCTCCGAAAACTAGTAAACTGAGCATTATGAACAGCCTGTCCGAACGGGTACTGGCTACGCGCGACCAGAAAAATGACGTTATTGCCACTTTGTACGGTAGCAAAGCAGGACGCTTGTGCCCACAATGCAGAGCTGGCCTAGGCTAGAGCTGTAACGTACGAGAGAACGACAAGCTAAAATGCACGTTCAGTGATGTTTCTCTTTTCTTTATTCATTCGTTTTCCAGCAAGTGTGAAAGAAAAATTTGGGCACCGCTTTTTGGCACCCCCAAATCTTGGTGCCCTGGGCAGCCGCCTAGTTCACGAAGTGGTTACACCGGCCCTGGTCACACGTTGGCCAGACAGCAGGCAAGCAGAGGAAAGCCGGTGTTAGCCGTGCCCAGCTGTGTGATTCACTCTACGCTCTCACTACTCCTCCAGGCACCGGAGCGTGGGTTCGTTGGGGTTTAATTAGCTTCCTTTCTCTGGTCTCTGCGGTGACTCCACTCTGCCCACGAGGCCACAGGAACCACGGGGAGTGTCCCAGCCCAGGGCTCTCGGCTGAGCGGGCCCGGGCGAGGGACCTGCCTGGGAATTTCACAGGGATACAGCTCAGGTCTTAGAAAGGCAAACGCTGCATCTAGCAGCCCCATGCGGGGGCAGGCACTGGGTAACTCAGCAATTAACAGACGAGCCTTGCCCTCCTGGAGACCTGGGTTCGAATCCTGCGTCTGCCACTCACAAAGAAAGGGGACCGCCTGCTCCCATCCCTTCCCCAGTTTGGTCAGAGCCGGCAGGATCCATACTGCTTGCTGGAGAATGGCCCAGGACTGGAATAAGAGAGTGCCTGCGGGTCAGGACTGAGGGACATCGGCAGAGCTGGGTACCCAGAGCTCTGGCCTGGAATGGGGCTGAGGGGAAACAGGAAAGCTGCAGTGGGCAGGGCCAAGAGCAAGTATCCCTGGGCAAAGCGGAGGAGGGAGGTATGGGGGAAGTTGGCATCGCACACACTGCCTGAGGGATGCTGGCACACTGGCTAAGCCAGGCTCTAACCCCCAGTTCCCTCTCTGCACCCCCCAGGCTCACAACAGAGCTAAGTCAGGAATGGGGTGACTCTGAGGGCAGCCCTGCTATGCGAGGGGTGAACCAGCAGGAGGCACTGCTATGCCACGCCTGCAAGTGCCCATCGCTAGCGCAGCAGCTACCACGCTCCAGTCCCACCCGCCCCTCGCTGGGCAGCAACCACCTCACCCAGCATGAGCAGAGAGGATGCGTGACAGTGCAGGCTGCCTGCCGGGCCCCCTGGCTCTCCCAGCAGCAGGCTGAGTGCAGGGGTAATGCGTGGCTGGCGGAGGGGCAATGTCCCTGCAGCCACACTCCCAGCCCTGCCCCGTCTGTTTGCAGGGGGCTTCGGAGCAACAGCAGGAATTCACGTCCGGCAGGCTGGGTGCTGCTTGTTTGCGGGAGCATGTCCAGCCAGCACATGGCGGCTGTCCCAGCGTGGGGGCGAGGAGAGGGGCCCCGGAACAGGAAGTGAGCGGAGTGGGGCTGGGGAAACAGGACACAACAGGGCTCCCCTTGGTCTAGGAACGTGCCGTGCTTGGGGTTAGAAGAAATCATCCATTTTGGGGAGGGAGGGGGGGTGTTCACCATTGTCACATGACCTGGGGCCTGAAGACAATTTATTTGGAACCAGAATAAAAGACAATTGCCAAAGTTCACCCCTCCCCCTCCCCCCTCATGTACGTGTACCCCGCTCCCTGATAGACATCACAACCACCGATGCACTCAGCCCCCAGCCTCTCTCATCTTCTCTGCACCCGTATTCACACTAGCATCCCCGCCCCAGCACTGGCACTAACCTCCCCGAAGGCCGACTGTGCCGGAGCTCCAGACACAGCAGCCGCTCCTCCGAACCCAGTCCAGTGCCCTGCCCTAGTCACACGCGCTGGGAACACGGGCTGGTCACTGAGTCTGGCAGCGTCCAGAGCGGCGGGTTAGGGAGAGACCCAGAGCTGGAGCAGGCCGGGGGCCAGAGGTGACGTTAAGAGTGTAAATTAGAATCTCATTGAAAGGTGACAGGGTCAGAAAGGGTTAATTAACTCTCAGACTGAACTGAGCTGACCCGTGGCCCTACTTTAGATTGCTTAGGAAGATATATACAGGACTAGAGCTTTGAAATGCACCCGGCATTGTTAGAGGTAGAAGGGGAGACGTTTGTTCAGGTCTTGTGATGAAAGCAAACAAGTCTTGTCTATTCCTATGGCTTGGATTCAAAGATCAAAAAGGAGTATTAATATTTAGGAAGATACTTGAGTGAAATAGCATTGTTGTCTATAGGTCTCTTTGAAGATTGTGGTAACCTGGATCTGAATTGTTTAATGGATAAACTATCCTGTGCTAATTGCCATGATGTTTGGGAGAAGGAAAGTTAAACCTATTGTTTTCTAGGGCCAAAAGGCTGCTGGAAATGTATAAAAACCCTGGGACACGATCCTTCTTCTCAGATCTGCTATGGGGTTTAAGAAGGGGAAACCCTGAGCCATAGGGAATGAGATCCCTAGTCACTGACTGGAGTCACCCTGAATATGGACATTAGATTATAACCTCTGGACTATTTCTAAAAGGACTTCTGGCAACTACCAGCTCATCTCTGCTCTGCATCTAAACCTCAAGAACTGAATCCAGGCTGTGTGTATATTGATCTTTTAACCAACACTCACTCTCTTCTTTTTTTAATAAATTTTAGCTTAGTTAATAAGAATTGACTCTAGCGTGTATTCAGGGTAAGATCTAAGTTATCATTTGACCTGGGTCTGGGGCTTGGTCCTTTGGAGTTGGTAGAACCTTCTCTGTTACATGATGAAGTAAGATTCTCAGTAATCAGCATCGTATCTGACAGGTGTGTCTGAGTGGAGGCCGGAGGCTGGGCACTTTAAGGGGAACTGCGTGATTTGAACTTCTTAGTGACCAGTGAGGTGCTATAGAAGCTGTTGTATGCTGGTTTGGTAAACCTACGTATTGGAATCTCTACCAGCTTTGGGGTTTGTCTGCCCCATTCTGTTTGCAGTTCACCCTCCTTGAGTGACCTCAGCTGGCTCCCATGGGCAGAGCAACTCGGAGAGCTGGGGGGGAAAGGGCTATGAAGGCTCATGTGAAAAACCCCAACACGAGCATGGAGGGACTGAAGGAGAAAGGCCAAGGCCCAGTGCGGTGAAACTGGCTAGGGGCGTGACGGTGACAGGGGAACATTTTACAAGTACATGAGAAGCCAGAGGAAGACCAAGGACAGGGCAGGCCCATTGCTCAGTGACAGAAAAACTCAGCGACGGCCGAGGGTTAAATGTCCGGTTTTTTTCCCCGTTTTCACCAGAAAATGACCACAGCAACTGGACAACTAGCAGAGTGACCATCAATGCACGTGGGGGAGAAGCTACGGCTAGGACAGGAAAAGAACAAGCTGGGAACTACTTGGACAAGTCAGACATCTTCGGGTCTGTCTATGTAGGAACTAGCCTCCCACGGCCAGCCCATGCTAGCCTGTTTTATTGTTGGGTAGCCTTAGTCCAGGCTCTAGGACCCTGCGGGGTTGGAGACATTCCCTTCAAATTGGCAGGGCCTGCTGAAAATACATCCTGGAAAACTTGGCTGGAGATCTCAGAGTCATTAGCAACTCATTCGGAGAACCCCAGTGGACAGGAGAGATCCCAGAGGACTAGAAAACCGAGTGATCAGCCCAGGCCGGTCACTGGGGGGTCCAGCCAGGAGGGGGTCCCTGGGCCCTTCGGCCAGCTGGCTGGCGATGCTGCTGACTCACATGGTGTGCTGGCCCCCAGGTGCAATAGAAGCCGCAGGCTCAGGACGGATGGAGGTGCCCTCTTGGGCTGTATTGGACAGGAGAGAACAGGCCTCTCCCGATGAAAGCTGGACAGAGCCGAGTCCCTGCGGGCAGGTGGGAATCTTCCCGCTGGCCAGTGAGACGCTGGTAATGAGAGAGCTGAGGCAGCTGACCCTGCTCCCACCAAGCCCTCTCTCTTCTCAGCAAATGCTCTGAAGGGGACAAATGTGGTGGGGAGGCGCCTTGGGACAGAGCAGGACTCTGGCCAAGGGCCTGATTCTGCTCTCTGGCCCTGGTGTAAATCCGGAGTGACTCCACTCCGCTCAGCAGATTCACACACGTGCGAAGGCAGGATCCCACCAAACGCTGCTGCTTTGAGCCTTCTGTTTAGATTGCTCTTGGATGAGGTCACCACGCCGGTATTTTCTTCCCTCCTCCCTGCTGGCCCCCACCAAGGCCGGCGCCTGCACACGCTAGCACACAGGCTGCTTCTCTGCACGCTCGTCGCACGGACCCAGCTAGCTGCTGCCCTTTGCCTGCTAACGGCCGCCTGTCAATTGAAAAGCATCTGGTGGGTCACCCAGGGTTCATTAGCTGCCGTGTGCGGCTGTTTGTGAAGACGGAAGACATTTGAAATGCCAGGAACCTCCCAGCCGATAAACATGGAGTCCCGGCGCCTGCAGCTTTGTTGATTCGCTCTCGGGTCCCTGGCCTGGCCCTGGAGTCTCCTAACCTCAGAGGGAAAAAGTGACCAATGGATTCTTCCCAGCTCAGGGTCAGGGACTCTCTGGTGACTGAGGAGGATTTGGGGCTTTTCCACAGTGCGCAGCCCGGTCATTAACATCTGGGCACATCCAGGGGCTAGACACAAGGTCACCCAGGCAGCCTGCTGGGTCCCTCTGGGCCGTGACTTTTCACACGCCCAGCTACGAATGTTAGTGGCCAGGGGAAACGATTCTGCTCCTTTAAAAGCTCCAGCGCCCATGTGTGCCTCCCACCACAGCTGCCATGCGAGAAGGGCCAGGCCAGAAGTCTGGATGCTGCTGGGCTCTTTGTAGCATGTTCGGGTCAAAGTCCCATGCTCCGGGGTCATGTCTCTCGGGCCAGGGAGATTGCACAGCTGCACCCAATCTCCCCCGGAGGGGAGACCGGATTCACACCCGGCCAGCAATGGGTGTACCAAACCCAGGGCTCAAAATCACAGGGCAGCCGAGAGCAGGCCTGAGATCCAGCACTGGGTGGGGACCACGGGGACATGGCCAAACCAGAGGGAGTTCAGAGCAGAGACAAACAGCTCAGGGGCAGGCCTGGGGCTTTTCTGGGTCACAGCCGAGATGCCCCAACTGAACCAGCCTGTGAGGAGTGTTATGGGAATGTTCTGCGCTGCACCCTCTGCACGGGGACGTGCCCACGTGGACCCCCGAGCACGGCAGCACGGTGGCATGGCTGTTCTGCACTGTGCCCTTTGCACGGGAACGTGCCCACGTGGGCCCCCGAGCATGGCAGCACAGCTGTTCTGCACTGCACCCTCTGCATGGGAACATCTCCCCACCCCCGGAGCTCCCCACGTGGCTCGTCACTCGGAACAGCTCTGCTCTCCTCAGCAGCGGGCTCGCCACGTCCCCAGGTTGGTGTCAAAGTCCTTTTGCTCTTCTTGCTAATTTTGCAGAAAAAACAAGTCGCCTCAATTGCTCTTTTTTAAAAGCAGAAAGAAATAGAACTGGGTTTGAAAGGGAACTAGACGAGTCCCTGGCGGACAGGTCCATCAATGGCTATTAGCCAAAACAGTCAGGGACACAACCCCTGCTCCAGGTGTCCCTAAACCTCTGACTGCCAGACATTGCCGGAAGCTGGGAATGGGCGACAGGGGATGGATCACTCGATGATTCCCTGTTCTGTTCATTCCCTCTGGGGCACCTCACGCCAGCCACTGTTGGCAAACTGGATACTGGGCTAGGGTTAGAAGGAATATGGCATACTCCTAGAACTGATCATATGCGATACATACATACAGGGGACGTTTCTGTCTAACTCAGTCAGACGGTGGTAGGTTTGTATACTAAGCTATAGATTTGTTACCCCTGACACACATCACTATCTTCACTATTCGGGGTTTGAGTCCCTCTAATCTCTTGGCTGGAGCAATATCCTGTGGCAGTGAGTTCCACGGATTCACCACATGTTACTTAAAAACACACTGTCCTGGGTCAGTTTTGAATTTGTTGCTTTTCGGTTTTGTTGAACATCGCCTTGTGCCTGTGTCACAAGACAGGGTAGAAAGAAACGCCCAGTGACTCGCTCCCCACTTCCCACTCTGTACCCATCCACAACACTCCTTCCTCAGTGTGATATCCCTGATCTCTGCCAGCTCTCCTCTTAAGGCAGTCTCTCCAGGCCTGCAATCATTTTTACCAGCCTGTTTCTATTTCTGCTCTATCCTTTCTGAGATGAGGGGACCAGAACTGAACACGCTCTCCCATCTAAGGGCATCCCTCTGATTTATAGGGTAGCACCACCATATTTTCAGCTGCATTCTCCAGCCCTCTCACTGGGGCCTAAAAACTTGCCTGCATTTTTGCCCACTGCTGCAAACGTCACCGAGTGGCCCATAGTGATGCCTGGATGTTTCTACTGAGCAGTTACAGTCAACTGAGCCCAGAACTGTGTGCAGTCATTTGAAAGCATCCTTCCAACCTGCCCACACTTAGTTTAACCAGCCATCACGCTGCCCAGGCACTTAGCTGTGGTCAGTTCCTCTGAGGCTCCCCATGCAGTCTTGTCTAGAGCTGACCCTGTTCCAATTCCCGCTAAAGTCAACCGGCGCCTTTCCACTGACTGCAGCGACAGCTAGGCCAGGCCATCAGCAAAACAACTGTCAGACTGTCACGTTATTGGAATTATCTGGGATCATATAGATCATTGGTGCAACCCGGGTCCTGTAAAGGCACCAAATATTAGGTAAAAGGGGTCATATAAGGTGTCTACGACCAGGTTATGATCTACCCGTTATGATGATGCTATCTGTATGTGTGTATCAATTTTGTAGAGGAAGTTATGAATATTGGCTCTATACTGTCTGTCTTTCCAAATATTGTGCTAGGCTGTTGGGGTCATTTTCAGAATCCTTGGTGTTAGCTGGGCTTACCATGCTCGATGGCCCATTAAGGACTATCAGCTACACAATGAACTTTGTAGATGTCCATCCACACCCGAGCTTCCCCAGGAATGTGGCCTGGCTGGTCAGCAACTGAATCTTGGAGAGTCATGTGACTGGACCACATGGCGCTGAAACTCCATGTTACAACTGGACTCTGAATAGCAAGAAGAGGCGGTCTCCACCCACAAGAGGAAGTCTATATAAACCTGGGAGAGGGACCTCCATTTTGTCTTCAATCTCCAGTCTCCAGCCTGGCTTCTACTTCTGGATGGGACTTTGCTACAAAGGGGCGCTCTGGCCAAAGGACTGATGACCCATTCCTCCTGGGAATGTATTCCAGAGACTCTGATTTGAACCTGCAGTTATTCTACAACTGATGCAAGCCATTACTGCATGTATTTGATTTCCTTTAACCATTTCTAACCCTCACCTAGATCTTTTTCCTTGTATAATAAGCCTTTCGATTTTAGATTCTAAAGGATTGTCTACAGTGTGATTTGTGGGTAAGATCTGATTTGTAGATTGACCTGGGTCTGGGGCCTGATTCTTTGGAATTGGGGAGATCTGTTTTCTTTATATGAGATATTGGTTTTAATAACCATTTGTCCCCAGGGCAGGTGGCTGCTGGTGGTGATACTGGGAAGCTGGAGCGTCTAAGGGAATTGCTTGTGTGACTTGTGGCTAGCCAGTGGGGCGAAACCAAAGTCTTTTCTGTTTGGCTGGTTTGGTTTGCCTTTAGGGCAGAGGAACCCCAGCCTTGGGCTCTAGTTGCCCTTGTGGAAGTGATTTGTCCCGATCTGACACTCTCAGTGGGTCACACCAGGAACAGCACCGTCACACAGACATCGGCATATTTTCCCACCTTCTCGAGTGACAGGGGGAGAGAGACGGAAACGTAGCTGCGGGGTGCAGAGATTCTGTGAGTGAGAACCTGGGCTTACCACAGAATGACAAGGGTAAAGGCGGGAATGCTGCAGCTCTTCCCACAGGAGTGCTGGTGAAACACTATTCATTGTATTATTTGTAGCACCGCAGCCATGCTAGGTGTTGAACAAAGGCAGAAGAAAGAGACGGTCTCTGTCCAGGGAGCTTGTGTGTCACACTGTGGAGAAAAGGTGTCTTAGAGCCCGTGTCTGAGTTTTCACACTGTCTGGAGGGGAAAGGGGCCGATTTTCACATCCCTTTGCCCGTGTCCCCTCGTTTACCTCAGAGCGGGCTGCTTAGAAAACAGGGAGATTTCCCCACAAAAATATTCAGAAGAAACCAAACATTTTCTTACTTTGAAAACCGAACACCACTGAGCTTTTAACAACTGAACGAGTTTTGGCTTTGCATCCAAAGAAAAGTTACGAATGAAATGAAAATGTTCCCCAAAAGGGTTGTTTGGTTGGCTGGTTTTAGCAGATGGAAAATGTTCAAACTATCGTCACTCTCGTTACGAAAACGTCACAACTTTGAAAATTCTCTAAAACCAGCCCCGAGATCCCCTGGAGAGCCTGGAGCCAGGATTTATTGCTGGGTTTGGGCAGAGACGCCAGCCAGGTCACGGCCCGTTGTACTAGGTGTTCGGGGCGGTCCCTGTCTACACCCCAGTCCCTGGCCCATGTCTCTGGAATGGACAGAGCCCAACCCCTGCGACCCAGACATGCCCCGAACCACACCCAGCTCAGACTCCGCTCTGGAAAATAAAGCTTAGAAAAAGGGAAGTGCCAAGCTGGGGCAGATGGAAACAAGGGAAGTTCCTGTCCTGTGGATGCAGCCCCCAGCCAGCCAGTTCCCCTGAGAGCGATTTTCCTTTAGTGGAACAGAGCAGAGGGGAAAATCACTGAGGGGTGTGTGTGCGTGTTTGAGTGTGTGCGTGCTAATGCATGTGCACTCCCACGTGGGTCTGTGTCTGTGCAAGCCCCTGAGCATTCACCCCCCCCATGGGTCTGTGTCCATGCGTGCTCACATGTTAACCCCCCCCTCGTATGTTGGTCCGTGTCTGCTCATGGGCGCACCCCACACATTCATGGGTCCGTGCACTCGCGCATGTCCACAAACAAAATCAGTCTTTAGACAAGTCTCTGAGGGGAGGGTCAATCCAAGCAGCCTTCATCCCGACCGAAGCCCAAAGTCCCCCTGCACGCAACATGGTCTGTCGGGTCTCAGAGGGAGCTACCTTGAGAACCGCGCCACGAAATGACTGTGCCGGCATAACCAGAGCCAACGCTGACCGCACAGACCCCAGCCAGAGCACAACACACCTCCCCCCATCTCACACCCTGCCCCGCCCCCTGCTAGGGACACTCAGCCACCAGCTGGGGACAGGGATGATGCACTTATGGAAGCTCCCTCCGCTGGCCTGTGTCTCCTGCCGTGATGCGGCAGCCATTCCCCTCTGCAGCGCTTCTCTGGGGAACCGGGGGGAAGGGAGGGCAAGGGGTGGGGCACTAAATTGGCCCCCCCAATAAACCTGGATTCAGTTTCCTGCTTCACCACAGACTTCCTGTTTGACCCTGGGCAAGTCACTTAATCTGCTCTGTGCCTCGGTTCCCGTCCGTCCGGGGGGCGGGAGGGAGGGGGCACTGCCTTGCCTGTGGGTCAATATGCCAGTGATGGGGAAGTGGTCAGACGCTCCAGTGACTAGGGCCGCAGGGGTACATGGAGAGAGGCGCGTCCATCACACGAGCATCCATGTACCCAGAGAAACACGGCAGCTGTCAGCCAGCTGCATACGGGCACCTGTGGGGCTCCGGGGCCTCCTGCCCCACTGAGCGAGACGAGGCCCCCACAGCTGCACCCAGGGAGATGGGAGCGTGCCCCTACTGGGCAGGCACACATGTAACCCGGGTGTGATGCTCTGTCCCACCTAGTGGCACCAAGACCACATAGGCAGAGGTGGCTGTGAGCACCTTGTATCACCGTGCCACTGACCCATTCCTCCTGTAGGGGCACCCCACACACCCACCAGGCACTAGGCCTAAGACTCCCATGCTAGTGCCCGTGGCCAAGGCCCAGGGACGCTCAAGCTCCGAGGTATCTGACATCTCCCAGTGGAAACCCGGGGGCTGGCAGCAGGCCTGGCTGGGCCCTTTGCTTTCCAGCCCTGCAATGATCTGGGGGGAAGCAGCCACCCCGGCAGAGCTTGGCTGGGGGCTGCCAGGCAGGCCTGGGTCCCGGCTCTGCTCCTGGATGTCCTGCAGCCGAAGGGCCGCGGAGGGTGTAAACCGATGGCAGGTGCTTCCGATAAACCCGGCAACTGCAAGGGGAACCGAGGCCGGGTCGGAGACTCCATCGGCATGAGTCACCCGCTCGTCTCTCTCAGCCAGCGCCCCGCGGGCCACACGCTCTTCCCCCGGCCAGCCCCGAGCCCAGGGACTTCACCCGCCGGGGAAAACAGCTGAGCGCCGCTCACCAGCAGCTCACGTTTTCCCCCCTGGGTTTCTGCAAGAGTGAGGAGCTGGGGCCAACTGGACAGAGGAAGGTCTGGGCCAGCTACCCACCCCCAGCTGTGCCAGTGTCCCTCAGTGCCGAGCCACGACCCCCACCCCCGCTATTGCAGTGCCAGGCTCCCCCCAGAGCTCCTCCAGGGTCCCCCCAAATCCTGACCCCAGCCGCCTCCCCCTGCTGTTCCAGCACCAGGCTCCCCTCCCCAGAGCTCCAGTGCCCCCCAAATCCCGATCCCAGCCCCCTTCCCTGCTATTCCAGTGCCGGGCTTCCCCCCGCCCACAGAGATCCTCCAGTGCCCCCCTCTGCCGGCTCCCCTTTAAGGTGACCCCCCGCCCTGCGTGCCAGAACCCCTGCCTCATGCTCGGCACAGACCCGCCCCTGCTCCCTGGTCCCGGCCTCACCCCAAAGCAAGGGGCTGGCTGGAGGGTCCCTCTGCAGCCCGCGGCCCCGTTCTAGGGCGATCTGCGGGGGCCGCTGGGCAGCCCCACAGTGACCGGCGCTCGCCGCAACCCCCCGCTGCAAACTGGGGGCAGCGCGCAGAGGGGACGGTACCGACCCGAGCCCAGCCCGCAGGACAGGAGCCGGCACCGAGCACCGGGTCCATGGGCCCCTCCCGGGGCTTCCCACCGCGCCCAACGGAGACCGGGACAAACCCCCGGTCAAGGACTCTGGACTCTGCGGCCCCTTGGCGCCGGAGGTTCGGGTCCCGTCATGGCAGCATCTTACAGCCTACAGGTCTCCATACGGGCTGCCGGTAGCACGTTTCTACGCGGCGCACAATCCTGCTCCACACCGGCACCGCTCGGGCAATGGCCGCGGGGCGCCGGGACCCCCCTGCCAGGCTGCGCAGGGACCGCCAGGGGACCCCGGCCAGAGGCGCACGGACCGCGCTGGGGTTTGGGGGGACGCGCTGGGGTGGGGGAGTCCCGCACCCCGCTCCAGCCCCCCATAGCAAACGGGCCGGGGGGTGGGCGGCAGCGCACGGTCCCTGGTGGCCGCTCCCCGGCGGGGCCCCGCTCTGCGCCCATCGCGGCGGTGTCTGGGCGCCCCGCTCGCTCTTACCTTCCCCGCTGCTATCGGGCCGGGAGCTGCATGGCGGCCGGCTCCGCTCCGCGGCTCTCACTGGCCGCCGCGACCCTCCGCCGAGCCCCGGCGCGCTGCGCCCCTGGCCATGGCGCGGCCCCCGCCGGGCTGCCGGACTCAGAGCCTCCCGCCCGGCACGTCGGGGGAGGCGCCGGCCGGCGGCGGGGGCTCCCGCGGCCCCATTGGAGAATCCCCCTGCCAGTCTGGGGCCAGGGCTCCCGGGCGTTTCCTGTGGGGGTGGCGGGGCCGGGCCCTGCGCTCTCGGGGGCGCACGGCGCAGGCGGGGCACTGGACCCGCGCCTGCCCCTGGGACCCGCCTCCTCACGCTGCCCCACAGACCCGGCACCGGCCAGGCCAGGAGCTGCCTCTGTTCTGCCCGGTGGGACGATGCGGAAGGGACTGGCGAGTTCCCTGCTGCGTGCCTCAGTTTCCCCACCCGTGCCATGGGCAGAGCGGTCCTGACGGGAGCGAAATCAATCAAACCCTTTTTTTCGTTTTGTTTGAAACTTTTCGCCAAACTTCGGGCGTTTCGAGGGAAACGCTCACTTTTCATTTTCGTTTTGTTGGGCAAAATCCCACTTTTCCTCTCACTTTTTAACTCCTTCCCTCCTGTTCTTCCACAGGAGAAGGGGCCAGGGAGAGGGCTGGGAGGGGGACACAAGATGAGGGGAGGGAGTTTGAATGTTTTTGGTTTTGTTGGAACAGTGTGTCCTTAGGATTTATGGGGTCCTATGCAGTATTATTAAACTGGTGCCCCTATGCCCCATGGCAGCCCCAGCTCACAGCCTGGTGGGGACTCGCAATGCCAGGGTCACAGTTCTCCGCAGAGACCCCAGTACCCTCCCTCACGCAGAATGGACATGCAGAAAGTACCTCATTAAAAGCACTCAATTTGGGAATAAGAAATGTCAATGTTTTTTGATATGCCCTGAAGTTTGTCAGACATTTATTTGCAAGAACTTCGTAGTAAGGGTGAGTCAGCTGTCTGGCTGAATACAACATTGAATATTATGGAATACATGATGCAGATCTCTGTTTTACATTTTCTTAATCAGTATTTCTGAGCTGATTTTATATTTTAAATGTACTCAAGCCTTCATAAAGTAATCATCCCAGATTATTATATATTTAACTTACTGAAACAGACATTATTTTAAATTAATCAGTCAGAGGTTTAGTGTATTCATAACAATGTTCATTGCTTTTAGAAAAAGAGAACACTGATTTACTTTGTGTGATCTCCAGGGGAATAGATATGTTTGTGAAATGTCACCAGCTTTAAAAGATGTTTCCAAAGATTTTAGGCATTACAAAGGATTTTATATCTTACTGAGGTTCTGATTTTGCTGGAGGTTCTCTTAAAACTAGTTCATCAGCTAGTCAGAAGTAAAGAAAGGGAAACTCTTTGTCCATCTATCTGGAAGGAGAAAGGGATGGACAGAAAGGACAGGAAGACTTTAGAAGCAAGTATTTTTTACTATAGTAATTAAAATGTGTATTTTACATACACATTTTGAAGGGTTTATTTAAAAAAACGATACGTCTGAAGATCCAAACATTTAAGGCTAAAGATGATTGTGCACCTAAAAATCTATGCAAGAATTTTTTTGAGATGTGATTTTATAAACTTCACCAACCCACTAATGAAATATTTTTAAAGCAAATTTTAAACTAAGGTCCTGCAGACTAACATCTTCTGAGTAAATATTACAGTAATGCCCAACTGTTTTTGTCAGTAAATTCAGAAACTCACCTGGGGACTGGCAAATGCCTGTTAAATGGCTTCATTACCCCTTGAATGGCTCTTTAACAGTTTCAATGTTGTGCTAATAGGTCTGGCAGGCTGGAGGCTTTTTCACTATTAACCACTGGATCCCCTCCTGAGCAGGGCTCACCAGGCTGAAGCAGCCAGCTGTGGGAGCCTGCAGGAAGGGTCAGAATAGGGATAGGAAAGCTAGGAGGGGGGACACTAAGTCCCAGTGGTGCCCCAAATTTTCAGATGCCCAATGCAGCTGTGTGTGTTGCCTGTGCCTAAAAACGGCCCTGCACTGGAAACCAACTTTGGTTTCAACTCAGCGACGCCCTGAGCCACGTCCCAGTGACACCCATGTTCCGAGCACTCCAGGGTGAGCCTACTACAATAACCCAGGTATGCCCCTGCGCCCACCCACCTGGGCAGCCCTACAATAACAAACTCGGATGTGCCCCTGTGCCAGCTCACCTGGGCAGTCCTACAATAACAAACCCGGATGTGCCCCTGTGCCAGCTCACCTGGGCAGTCCTACAATAACAAACCCGGATGTGCCCCTGTGCCAGCTCACCTGGGCAGTCCTACAATAACAAACCTGGATGTGCCCCTGTGCCAGCTCACCTGGGCAGTCCTACAATAACAAACCCAGATGTGCCCCGTGCCAGCTCACCTGGGCAGCCTATATAATAACAAACCCGGATGTGCCCCTGTGCCAGCTCACCTGGGCAGCCCTATAATAACAAACCCAGATGTGCCCCATGCCAGCCCACCTGGGCAGCCCTACAATAACAAACCCGCATGCAGAAAGCAGCACCAACTAGCAATCGTGCTATAACTACCCATCCCTGCAGCTGTACAATACCAAGCAGCGGGGGTGCCTCTGGGTATATCTGCATTGAGATAAAACACCCGCTGCTGGCCCAGTGCCCAGCCCCACAGCACTAATGCAGCACTGGTCAGGTCTGCATGCCTGCGGGAGGGTTACGGTGTAATAGTCCTCGCCAGCCTGGCTCAGTTCAGCCTCCCGCCTGGGGGAGAGGAGCCGCGTATGGCTGCGGGGCTGATGGAGGAGTGCTGAGTGCGGGGGAGGACACGAGAAGCCGCAGGTCTGCCAAGGGCCCTGGCAGCAGGCAAGTTGCTGTCTGCCAGAAGCCTAGCTGGAGCAGGGCCCCACCGGGTGCTAACGGTTCAATATACCTGCCACCCCCAAGAGGGGCCCATTCACCCAGCGGCAGCACAGGAGCGGAGCAAGGGGCTCGAGAGAGTTACCTCTGTCTGCAGGCTGGGCTAGGGGAAGGGCCGCCCAGGAGCAGAGCCAGCCGCCCCATGGGACGGGGGTGGGGGGTGGGGTGGTCTGGAGCGATGAAGGTGCCAGAGGCAGCACTAGGAGGATGCAGCCGAGGATGCGCTAGCTGCAGAGTGCACAGAGATAAATTAGTGGCTGAGCCGAAGGCAGGATCCCCGCTAGGGTGGATATTCACAGGCCAGACACAGGTGCTGGGGGTCTGCCAGGCGCTGTGGAGCTCAGGGGCATGGATGTATTTATGTGCCAAGCTCACGGCATGACACTGGTGGGATGGGCAGGGAAGATGAGGGGCCGGCATGAGGGTGGGTCCGGCTGAGCAGCCCGGGGGTGGCTGCACCCACTTGGTAAGAGGCTGCTCCTGACCCTGTTTCCACTGGCTGCAGGGTCCCTGCCCGGCCAGTCCCAGCCCACCCGCCAGCGGCTCCCTGGCTTCGGCTGCCGCCTTAGGAGCTGCGACATGGCCCAGAAGCCTTTGTGTCTGTGGGGTAGAACCCCAGGGAGTAGCACAGGAATGGTCTGGGTGGGGGATGAAAATTAAATAATTGCGTTTTCATTTGATATAAAAGTTTCAAGCTAAGCAGGGCTGGGCTGGGGCAATATTGGACTGAGACGTCCAGGGAAGAGCTCTGTATCAAGTGGGGTTGGTTAGTCAGTACGGGTACATCTCTACCGCAAAAACCCAAACCAAACACCGCCCCCAAAACCCACGGCAGCAAGGCTCAGAGCCCAGGTCAAGTGACTTGGTCTCTCGCTCCTGGGTGAAAAATAGCAGCATAGACATCATGGCTCAGGCTCTGAAACCCCACTGGGAGGGTGTCTCAAAGCTTGAGATCCAGCCCCATGGGAACGTCTACATTGCTGTTTTTAGCATCATAGCATGAGCTAAGTCAGCTGACTCACTGTGACACTCTGTACCCCCAAAGGAACACCCTGGCACCTCCAGATTTACCGTGGTGATAGGCTTATAGGTTTTGTACAAAGTAGGCCTTGTGGGGTATCATTCTAAAAGTCTTGATCTGTTGAACATTAATAGCCTGTTGGACTGGAGGGGAAGTTATGACGTTTTGCTATGTGTGTGTCACCAAAATACGTTGTGAAGTTGAAAACACCCACAACCAACCTTTCAGGTACAACAATGGAGAAGCCAGACAGTGCTAATGGCCCCATTAAAGGGAACCCTCATGCCCAGGACTCTCTCAGGAACTGTATATAATGGAGGCTTCTCAGAAGGACCATGTAGGCAATGGAGGATGGCACACCAAACCAGCCAGCCAGAGAGGACTTTTGTTTTACTCCAGGGCTAACCATAAGTCACACAAGCAATTCCCTTAGACACTCCAGTATCACCATCAGTGCCACTCATTATGGGGATGACTGGTTATGAAAACCAGTGTCTCATAAAAGAAAAAAAGGGTTCTTTTGATCCCAAAGGACTAAGCCTCAGATCCAGGTCAATATACAAATGAGATCTTATCCACAAATCAGGCTGTTGACAATCTTTTAGAATCTAAAATTTAAAGGTTTATTCATAAAAGGAAAAAGAGATAGGTGAGAGCTAGAATTGGTTAAATGGAATCATTTGCATACAGTAATGGCAAAGTTCTTGGTTCAGGTCTGTAGCAGTAATGGAACAAACTGCAGATTCAAATCAAGTCTCTGGAGTACAAACATCCACAGCTGGGATGGGTCATTCAGTCCTTTGTTCAGAGCTTCAGTTTGTAGCAAAGTCCCTCCAGAGGCAAGAAGCAGGACTGAAGACAAGATGGAGGAGTTTTCAGGGCCTTTTCATACTCTTTGCATGTGGGAGGACACCTCTTTGTTCTTACTGTGGAAAATCCCAGCAGCAAGATGGAGTCTGGAGTGACATGGGCAAGTCACATGGGCAAGTCACATGTCCATGCATAACTCATTTCTTTACAGGCGGCTGCCATTGCTAACACGCTATCTTGAATGTTCTCAGGAAGCCTTCTCATGTGGATTGGAGTCTTCCAAGGTCCATTGTCAGTTGTGTTTCTTGACTGGGCGCTTAACTTGCAAGTTCCTTTCCCGAGAAGCTGACCAAATGCTTCACTGAGAATATTTGGAATCAAATACATTAGAGATACAACTACATAGGCCATATTCATAACTTCAAATACAAAAATGATACACACATACAGACAGCATAATCATAACCAGCAATCCATAAACTTTCCATAGACATCTTACTGGACAACCTTTGTACAATATTTGCTGCAAATATATAACAGTGATTGCAACAATGCTCTATACGGTCCCAGTTCATATTAATTACGTCACATACCCTAAGAGGAATTCCTTTCTGATTCAGCACTGATCCACTCTCCATCTTTGGTGGAAGTGCTGTCTTTTGGACAAGACGTAAAATCATTTGTGGTCACTGAAGATCCTAAAGCATCTCTTGTGTGTGTACTTATCCGTCCTCAGCAGTGTCCTAGTGAAATTTCAGTACAAGAAGTGATAGCCTTCCTCCTCCATTTCTGCTGCAGTTTCAGCTGAGCTGCCCAAAACCTATTGGATAGTGTTGCTCTGTGATAATGCAAAACAGCTGCTGCTTCCACTTAAGAGGTGGCTGATGTTATTCTTCTAAGGCCATGGTTACACTGGCACTTTATAGCGCTATAAAGCCCCCACGAGCGCTATAACCTACTCCCCGTCCACACTGGCAAGGCACTAATAGCGCTATAACCGTGGAGTTATAGCGCTATTATAAATCCACCTCCTCATGGGGAATAAGGGCTGTAGCGCAGCTGCTGTAGCGCTACAGCAAGAATGTGGACACCCACTGCGCTACAAGTGATCTCTGGAGATGCCTAGAGCCATTTAAGGCAATTGACGTCTCTTCCCTTTGTTTTGAACTCGGCTGGAGGAATGCGGAAGTACCTCTTTACAGTTTCTCTCTTAACTCGGCAGATAAGCAATGCAAATGTTTAAGGAGGGAGCCTGTGTGAAAACAAAGCTTTCTGTGAACGGAGGCTCACTAACAGGCTTTCAGAAAAACGGAAAAACCACTGTCTCTCTCCCTCCGCATACACACAACGCGTCCCCCCTCACCCCCCTCGTTTAAAAAGCACGTTGCACCCAGCTGAATGCTGGGATACCTGCCCTAATGCGCTGCTCTTAATGCCGCATTAAGTGCCCCAAATGTGGCCATGCTATACCGCAGGAGCATCTGAGTGTGGACATACAATAGCGCTATACATATTACTGTATAAGGGGACCGCTATAACCTGTAGCGCTATAATCTTGTAAGTGTAACCATACCCTAAAAAGGCTGTTGAGAGGCTTAATTAGCTGTTATTTGTAAAGCACTTTGAGATACTCAGACACAAAGTACTGTTAAGGAGTATATAGTTAGGGAGTATATAGTGTTAGTATATAGTATATAGAGTATATAGTGTTAGTATATACTAGTATACACTAGTATATACTAATGTATACTAGTATACACTATATATACCAGTATATACTAAGACTACTCTAGTATATAGAGTATATAGTGTATAGTTAGTATATAGTATATAGAGTATATAGTATTAGTATATAGTGTTAGTTATGGAGTATATAGTGTTAGCAGTGATAAAATTACCACTTCAGCTGAAAAAAACTTCAAAAACAGACTCCAACAAGAAACTGCTGAACTGGAATTAATTTGCAAACTGGATACCATTAACTTAGACTTGAATAAAGACTGGGAGTGGCTGGGTCATTACACAGATTGAATCTGTTTCCCCTACTGTTACTCACATCTTCTTGCCAACTGTTTGAAATGGGCCATCCTGATTACCACTACAAAAGTTTTCTCCTGTTGACAATGTTGCCAGTAACTACCAGTGTGGTGCTCTGCTTTTGTTCGATGATGATATCAGTCAGCTGCATGCGTGTTCTGTGTGTGTTGTCTCAGCCCTGCACAGATCGCTGACACAGCAGACCCCAAGAGAACCCCCAAAGACCACGGGGCTTGGTTACACTGGCACTTTATAGCGCTATAAAGCCCCCACGAGCGCTATAACCTCCTCCCTGTCCACACTGGCAAGGCACGTAGAGCGCTATAACCGCGGAGTTATAGCGCTCCTGGTAATCCACCTCCGCATGGGGAATAAGGGCTGTAGCGCAGCTGCTGTAGTGCTACAGCAAGAATGTGGACACCCACTGCGCTACAAGTGATCTCTGGAGATGCCTAGAGCCATTTAAGGCAATTGACATCTCTTCCCTTTGTTTTGAACTCGGCTGGAGGAATGCGGAAGTACCTCTTTACAGTTTCTCTCTTAACTTGGCAGACAAGCAATGCAAATGTTTAAGGAGGGAGCCGTGTGAAAACAAAGCTTTCTGTGAACGGGGGCTCGCTGACAGGCTTTCAGAAGAACGGAAAAATCACTGGCTCTCTCCCTCCGCATACACACAACACGTCCCCCCTCACCCACCTCGTTTAAAAAGCACGTTGCACCCAGCTGAATGCTGGGATACCTGCCCTAATGCGCTGCTCTTACTGCCGCATTAAGTGCCCCAAATGTGGCCATGCTATACCGCTGGCGCGTCTGAGTGTGGACATACAATAGCGCTATACATATTACTGTATAAGGGGACCGCTATAACCAATAGCACTATAATCTTGTAGGTGTAACCATGCCCACAGACTCTAGTAAGATACGAAGGCACCTGGGCCAGGTTTATTGTCAAATGAAACACAGTCTCTAGCTTCGCCAGATTAGATATCAACGGGTCTGCTAGTCCATATGTGCCCCTTAGACAATGGACACAGCTCAGTCAGTGGCGGGACTCTCCACTGCCCCCTCGGCTAGACAAAGATGTGTCCCCCGGCTCCTACTTTTATACAGTGCAGGACAGATTACTCATCTCTACTGTCACATTGAAATACAGCCTCTTGGCTCATTAGGGTGCTGTCTCCCCCTTTGATCAAGTTGGTTCAAACAAACAGATCTATCCATCATGCTGTCCTTTTGACCCTGTCTTTGGGATGCACCTGGCTGTTCCCTGTTGTCTTTCTGAATTGTCCTCATATCAGGATGTCCAGGTGCCATCCTGGCACAACTACTTAGATCATTAGCGTGTACTTTCTAGCAACCCTTTTCTTGTAAAGTTCTGCAATTAGAGCTTGCCTCTGGCTCACAGCCCAGCTTTTTGCTTGGCAATGCCTGGAAGTACTTTGGTTCAGGCCTCAGACTAGGCCTCTGATACAAGAGTTTATGTTCAGGGCCTCATCTTACTACAGACAATAGCTCATCTTAATTAATTAGCCTCTTAGAGTTGGTCTGGCAACTTCCACCTTCTCATGTTCTCTGTATATATACACATAATTTCCTACTGTATGTTCCACTCCATGCATCTGATGAAGTGGGCTATAGACCACAAAATCTTATGCCCATACAAATTTGTCCCTAAATCACTAAGGTGCCAGAAGTACTCCTGTTCTTTTTCCTTAAGCTAGTGCAGGGTTGTTAACAGAAGAGGCCTGATAGCTTGTAAACACAACAAAGAAAGTCTCTCTTCTTGTATTTACCCACTGTATAATTCCAGTTTAAAAAGTTAAAGGCAGATACTCATACATATAGCAAAATCCTTTAGGGCTCTAGTCGCATTGCCTAGAGGGAGAGACTGCCTTGTAACCTAAGCCTGACTGAGAGAGAATGAGTCTGTAGTACAGTGGTTAGGGAGTCTACCAGGGAGGTGAGACGCAGATATGATTCTGTGTAATAAGAAAGATGACCATTTAGATAATTGATATTGCCTCTGTTAGACAATTGCAACAAATCTTGTACAATATGTCATGTAATGAGTGAAAGGGGATGGATCACTCAGTGATTCCCTGTTCTGTTCATCCCCTCTGGGGCACTTGCCAGCGGGCACTGTCAGCAGATAGGATACTAGGGTAGATGGACCTTTGGTCTGACCCAGTATCGCTGTTCTTAAGGTGTCAATAGAAATGATGACAAAGAGTCCTGTGGCACCTTAAAGACTAACTAAAGTATTAGTCTTTAAGGTGCCACAGGACTCTTTGTCACTTCTGCAATTCCAGACTAATGTGGCTACCTCTCTGATAGTAGAAAAGATCTGATTTACAAAGTTTGATTATCCTGTTTATATGCATGTACCATTTTTGTATCAGAAGTTATGAATATTGGCTATGCACTGGCCTTGTACATACATCTTATATTCCTAGGTAACACCCACCAGGGAAAATTGACATTAAGGCCAGACAGCTATCCACTGATGGCACATCAAGGACACTTCGCTCTCAGAGTGGGACATAGAAGAAACTCACACCACCCAGACAGCTCTTCCTGGGGACACCTCAGCAAGAATATGGGCAATGGCTCCCCCGCCCCCAAGAGTCAAGCTATGTAAGGACATGTGTTATGCTCATGTGACCCTGGACTCTATCTTAGGCCAGTAATTTTCCACAAGCAGGGACAGTATATTACCAGGCACGTGACAAAGCATATAAGAGACCCCTGAGCTATCTCCATTTTATCTCTTTCCTGCCCTGATTCTCTGGACTGTGGATTTACAACTAAAAGGAACATTTTGAACTATGGACTGAAGACCTGCCAATCTTTTGGAAGTTACCAGAGAGACTTTACAAGCCAGCAGCCTAGAACATCACTGCTAGAAAGCTGATATAAGGACTTGGCATGTGTGTATATGATCTATTAACCATTAACTAACTCTTCTTTTATTATTAAACTTTAGTTTTTAGTTACTCAAGGATTGCCATCAGTGTGATGAGTGGGTAAGATTGGAGTTATACACTGACCTGCTAAGTGGCTGGTCTCTTGAGATTAGAAGTACCATATATTTGATGAAATTGGTTTTCAGTAACCAATTATAGAATCCAGTATCTGGGTGGTGAGACAAGGGCTGGAGTTCCTGAGGAGACTGCAGTTTTGACTTCTTAGTGACCAGTGAGCTGAGACAGAAGTTTACTTTTGTTACTGGTTGGTATGATCTACTAAGAGAACCCCTGTCAGTTTGGGGTGAGTCTACCCTATTTCACAGCAGTTTGTCCTGCATTTGGCACTCTCAGCTGTGACTCACGGAGGCATGGTGAGATTGGGTCCAGTCCCCTACTCCAATGACTCACTTATCCACAACTTGTCTAAATACATATTATCTATATCTGGTTGCCCCTCAACCTATCCTCAGCTAGTAGGCTAACTGTAGGTCCATCATGAAGAACTGGTTCTTGAGAAGTTTTCTGAATGAGAACATTTGAAAGCAGGGCAAGAGAATCCACAAAGTGGACAGATGTGCTCTACTTGTGAAACAGTAACTGGCAGGTTTGCAAAAGAAAAGAACGATAGTGTCCAGCAATACCCCTCTGTCCTGCCAAGTTCAAACGTCTTCAACATTTTGACTGAATCAGTGGTGGCACCTGCAATTAAAATATGAGCAGATTAACAGAGGCCAGACCCTGCAAGAAGCAGTGGATTACAAAGCATTTCTAACGTTGCAGATAGGCCCATCAGTCTATCCAGCCTATGTTCCTCATGGTGGTATGAGTACCTACATGTCAAAGAAAAACAGTGTATACAATATCTTATGGCTGAATTCATCTCACAATAGGATGTAGAGAACATCTCATGATCTCATGTGGAGATCGGCACGGTATAAATGATGGATAAAAATATAGGAGGGAGTTGATGTCACACTCTTGTAAGAAAAATCAAGATCTGATCATTCACCTTTGGCCAAGGGCATCAAACAGTGCAGAGGAAAATATACTTCTCTGAGACTTCTTAAAAGCTCATAACGACATTACCAGAGATGACATGGTATAGTGGTCGGGGAGAGGAGAGGTCTGCTGATTTAAGTTATATCCCTGACTCTACCACGGACATCCTGTTCGAACATAGTAAAGAGGAGTAACTATACAGATCATTGTAAAGGTATGATGTAAGAGCAGGATGCTATTAGTGTCCTTACCAATTTTTTGTAAGCGCCCTCTAATTTTTTACATCCATGTGCAGAATGAATTTTGTTATGTGCACCAGTATGGAGGAGATGTGGGGCAGGGGTGGGGCCAAGGGGTTCAGAGTGCAGGATCTGGCTTGGGCAGAGGTGCAGGGTGTGAAGGCTCCAGCCAGCGATGAGGGCTCTGGCTGAGGGCATGGATTCTAGGGTGAAGCCAGAGATGAGGGGTTTGGGGTGCAGGCCGCCCTGGGGCTGTGGCAAGGAGAGAGGTGCCTGTCCCCACTACAGCCCTGCATGCCCCAACTTGCTCTCCACCACCCCCGCTACCCGTCTCCTCTCCAGGCCTCTGCGCAGCCCTTGATAGCCTGCTGCACGGCTGCGCAGCTCAAGGGGAGCTTAGCTCGTAGCCTATTTTTCAGAGCTGTGTGGCTGTGCAGCAGGCTATCAAGGGCCATGCAGACCCACAGCCACAGGGGCCTGAGGAGGCCAGAGGTAGGGGGTGGGGAGGGAGCAAGTTGGGGCATGTGGGGCTGCAGCGGGGAGAGGTGCTTCTCCCTGCTGTGGCAGCTCCAGGCTGCAATACATTCAATTTAACTAGTTTCAAGGAAGTCAGTCAGGGTAAAACGTGGCTCCTATGACGATCACACCCCTGGGAAAAGGTGCTGGGGTTATTAATGGTTAAAATATTAGAACTTATTTAAGATCACTAATTACAAAGGCAATCATCTCGGTCTACTAGAAAAGAGCTGGGAGTGCAAAAGATGTGCACACAGCATGGTTTATAGGGTTTTGTACCATTAACTGGAGTTTAATTGTAACTACTATTGCCACTATTTACCAGCACAACAGTATGGTCATTTAAATGACTGCATCTGACAAAGTTCTCAACTGTAAGAAACAAGATCAAATAGTGCGAGCACAAAAATCTGGGCTACCTTAAATTAGGTTGGGAATGCAATCGGTCTTAAAGATTTCTATTAAGTAATCAAGCCAAATTCTGGATAGCATCATGGACCAAATGTACACAAGTCTGCTATAAAAACAAGCCAGTAAAACACATTTTGGGATGGGGGGGAGGAGAGAGACAAAGAAACAGAAAATTTCCGCAAATGTATTCCTGTCTGTCAACATTTCAAGGAAAAAAGGCTTTCCAAATTTTGAAGTATGACAATTTTTGACCATATTGTCAGATTTACACTACCCTGAAAAGTAATTTAGCGCCCTCTGGTGGTTTTAAGCCAGCAATGCTCTGTCCCTGAGCACATCCTGACATGAAAAGTAGGAACGCCCAATCAAGCAAGCTGTTAACAGAACCTTTGATAAAATGTAGCTTCATTAGGAAGAGCAGGTGATAGCACACACCTGTGTTTTCAAAAAGAAGAATGGTCTGGTAGGATAAGCTAGTTTAAAGTAACAGCAAATATTACCAACTTCTATATAGAGATCTTTAAAGACTTAAAAAGCAAACAGTCTTGTTGTGTGGGTTCTTTTTAAATAATCAGCTTCAGTGTCGGAGGTATGACAAAGTACTTTCCAAGTTACAGTAGATTCCATTACTCTCATTTGTGTTAGTAAACAGGCACTTGAGGAAGAATGTAAGTTCCTGGGTGGGGTTTCCAGAAGCACTTGGTGTTTGCTTCTCTCGCCTTCACTGGAGTCAGGGGAGCAGAGTTAAGCCAGTGCTGACCGCTTTTGAAAATACCCCACTCTACATAACCAAGGTGTGCCAATTCAGCACCTACATGCAAACTACTTGAATGCACGTGGTAGGGCCTGCACCCCAACCCTCTGCCCCAGCCCTGAGCCCTTTCCCGCACTCTGAACCCCTCGGCCCCACATCACCTGTATATCGATTCATATAACAAAATTCATTCTGCACATGAATGTAAAAAATTAGAGGGAACATTGATCTTTCATAGACCCATAGACTTTAAGGTCAGAAGGGACCATTATGATAATCTACTGTGGCCTCCGTTGTGCAGGAGGTCAGACGAGCTCACCCACCCACTCCTGTAATAAACCTCTAACCTATTTCTGAGCTACTAAAGTCCTCAAATCATGGTTTAAGACTTCAAGGTGCAGAGAACCCCGTGCCCCACGCTGCAGAGGATGGCAAAAACCCCCCAGGACCTCTGCAGTCTGCCCTGGAGGAAAATTCCTTCCTGACCCAAAATATGGCGAACAGCTAAACCCTGAGCATGTGAGCAAGACTCATCAGCCAGACACCCAGGAAAGAATTCTCTGTAGTAACTCAGATCCCCATCTCATCACAGGCCATTGGGCATATTTACTGCTAATAGTCAAAGATCAATTAATTGCCAGAATTAGGCTCTCAAACTTATTAAGCTTAGTCTTGAAGCCAGATAGGTCTTTTGACCCCACTGCTTCCCTTGGAAGGCTGTTCCAGAACTTCACTCCTCTGATGGTTAGAAACCTTTGTCTGATCTCAAGTTTAAACTTCCTGATGGCCAGTTATAGCCATTTGTAATTGTTTCCACACTGGTACTGAACTTAAATAATTCCTCTCCTTCCCCGGTATTTAGCCCTCTGTTATATTTATAGAGGGCAATCATATCTCCCCTCAGCCTTTCTTTGGTTACGATAAACAAGCCAAGCTCTTTTGAGTCTCCTTTCATAAGACAGGTTTTCCATTCCTCGGATCATCCTAGCAGCCCTTCTCTGTACCTGTTCCAGTTTGAATTCATCCTTCTTAAACATGGGAGACCAGAATTGCACACAGTATTCCAGAGAAGATCTCACCAGTGTCTTGTATAATGGTACTAACACCTCCTTATCTCTACTGGAAACACCTCGCCTGATGCATCCCAAGATCGCATTAGCTTTTTTCACGGCCATATCACATTGGTGGCTCAAAGTCATCCTGTGATCATCCAATACTCCCCATACTGTCCCCAGCTTGTAATTAAAATTCTTGTTATTAATCTCTAAATGCATGACCTTGCACTTTTCACTATTAAATTTCATCATAGAATCATAGATAATCAGGGTTGGAAGGAACTTCAGAAGGTATCGAGTCCAACCCCCTGCTCAAAGCAGGGCCAATCCCCAACGAAATCATCCCAGCCAGGGCTTTGTCAAGCCTAACCTTAAAAACTTCCAAGGAAGGAAGATTCTACCCCATCCCTAGGGGACTCATTCCAGTGCTTCACCACCCTCTAGAGAAAAAGTTTTTCCTAATATCCAACCTAAACCTTCCCACTGCAACTTGAGACCATTACTCCTTGTTCTGTCATCTGCTACCACTGAGAACAGCCTAGATCCATCCTCTTTGGAATCCCCTTTCAGATAGTTGAGAAGCATGAGGGGGATCTGATAGCTGCTTTCTTCTGCAGAGTAAACAATCCCACTTCCCGCAGCCTCTCCTCATAAGTCATGTGCTCCAGCAACCAAATCTTTTTTGTTACCCTCCACTGGACTCTTTCCAATTTTTCCATATCCTTCTCACAGTGTGGGCTCCAAAACTGGACACAATTACTCCAGATGAGGCCTCACCAATGCCAAATAGAGGGGAATGATCACGTCCCTTGATCTGCTGCCACTGCCCCTACTTATACCACCCAAAATGCCATAGCATTCTTGGCAACAAGGGCACACAGTTGACTCATATCCAGCTTTGGTCCACTGTAACCCCTAGATCCTCTTTTGCAGAACTGCTGCCTAGCCATTCGGTCCCTAGTCTGTAGCAGTGCATGGGATTCTTCCGTCCTAAGTGCAGGACTCTGCACTTGTCCTTGTTGAACCTCATCAGATTTCTTTTGCCCAATCCTCTAATTTGTCTAGGCCCCTCTCTATCCTATCCCTACCCTCCAAAGAATACCACTCCTCCCAGTTTAGTGTCATTCACAAACTTGCTGAGGGTGCAGTCCATGCCATGCTCCAGATCATTAACGAAGATATTGAACAAAACCAACCCCAGGACTGACCCTTGGGGCACTCCACTTGATACCGGCTGCCAACTAGACATGGAGCCATTGATCACTACCCGTTGAGCCCGAAAATCTAGCCAGGTTTCTATTCACTTTATAGTCCGTTCATCCAGCCCATACGTCTTTAACTTGATGGCAAGAATACTGTGGGAGATCGTACCAAAAACTTTGCTAAAGTCAAGAAATAACATGTCCACGGCTATCCCCTCATCCACAGAGCCAGTTATCTCATCGTAGAAGGCTATTAGCTTAGTCAGGCATGACTTGCCCTTGGTGAATCCATGCTGACTGTTCCTGATCACTTTCCACTCCTCTAAGTGCTTCAGAATTGATTCCTTGAGGACCTGCTCCATGATTTTTCCAGGGACTGAGGTGAGTGACTGGCCTTTAGTTCCCCAGATCCTCCTCCTTCCCTTTTTTAAAGATGGGCACTACCTTAGCCTTTTTCCAGTCATCCGAGACCTCCCCCAATTGCCATTAGTTTTCAGATAATGGACAATGGCTCTGCAATCACTTCCGCTGATTGTTCTGCTTTCTCAATATGAGGCAGGACACCTGCCCTCGTGTGCTCTCCTGCTCATGTTTCCTCCTGGTATCCCAATTCCCTCAGGGCTTTGGTCTCCTTCCCCTTTACAGCCCTCCTCACTAGGTTAGCCAGCCTCCTTGCAAAGATGCTCTTCCCTCTCTTCGTTATGTGGAGTCCGGGTTTGCCTAACACTCCCTCTTCTTGGAACACCATCCCATGGCAAAAGAATCCAAAGCCTTCTCTCCGACGCCACCTGTGTAGCCATTCATTGACTTCTATGATATGACAGTCTCTACCAGGCCTTTTCCCACCACAGGGAGGGTGGACAAGACCACTTACGCCTCAAACTCCTTTATCCTTCTTCCAATAGCCACGTAGTCTGCAGTGATTCGCTCAAGGTCATTCTTGGCAGTATCATTGGTCCCCACATGGAGAAGCAGGAAGGGGTAGTGATCTGAGGGCTTGATAAGTGTTGGCAGTCTCTCTGTCACATGGTGAATCCTAGCCCCTGGCAAGCAGCACACTTCTCAGTTTTCCTGGTCAGGGTGGCAGATAAAAGACTCAGTCCCCTGAGGATGGAGTCCCCGATCACCACCACCCACCTCCTTCTCTTGGGAGGCGTGGTCATGGAACACCCATCCCTAGGGCCGTGCATCTCATGCCTTCCAATTGGTGGAGTCTCCTTCTGTTCGCTTCCCTCAGATGTATCATCTAGTGCAGGGGTCTCCACACCCCAGTAGAAAAAAAGAGCCGGCACCCCGACAGGGAAACCCTGCCCTAGCCCCACCCCCATCCACTCCTTCCCACTTCCCGCAGGACTGCCCCCCTCAGAAATCCCCCACCTTGTCCCCTAATTGCCCCCCTGGGGCCAGTCCCACCGCATCTGGCTCTTCCAGCGGGCCTCCAGGCCACGGCGCCCGGTTCCCGGGGCCAGGTCCCAGCCGCGGGGCCTGGCTCCCAGGGCCGGTCCCTGCTGCGTCGCCTGGCTCCTCCGGCCAGGGCTGCCACAGCGCTTCTGGAGGAGCCGCCGGGGCCATCCAGCTCCTCCCGCCTTACTGGAAACCCAGGAGGTTTCCAATAAGGCGGGAGGAGCTGGTCAGCCCCGGCAACTCCCCTGCAAGCGCCGCGGTGGCCCCGGCGGCAGGAGGAGCAGCTCCTCTGCAAGCACGGCGGCGCCCGGCTCCTCTGGCCAGGGCCGCTGCGAAGCTTGCGGAGGAGCCGCTTGGGCCGCCTGGCTCCTCCTGCCGGGGCTGCCACAGCGCTTGCAGAGGAGCCGCCCGGCTCCTTCTGCCGCAGCGGCACCTGGCTCCTCCGGCGGGGGCTGCGCACCTCCAGGGGTGGTCGTGCGCACCCCAGTTTGAAGACCATTGATCTAGTGCACTCTCTGCATTACTACCTGTGGAGAGAACATGAAAATGGTTGCTCACCGGTATCTGTGTTGCTGGTACATGGAGGCTCCTCTTTCTTCTTCTGGAGGCCACATGTTGCCAGTTTTCTTCACCGTCCTTCTGTCCCCGCTCCGGAGCTTGCTCTGATTCTTCAGAAGCACATCGTGACGTCTAGCCAGGAAATCTTCATCTTCTCTTATGCAGTGCAGGGTTGATATTTGTCTCTCCAGACCTTGAACCTTCTTTTCCAATATGGAGACCAGCCTGCACTCTGTACAAAGCCACTTCTGTTCTGAAGAAGAAAGACAAACATGGCACATCCTGTGCAGGTCACAACAGCTGATCACTCACCATCCATATGACCCTCCTACTAAGAGCTTCCTCAACTGTTGCAGGAACTACACGGAAAAGCCTGAAAGGTGAAAGCCTCAGTGGGCTCGCCCCAGCCAAACTCCCTCTGTTAGCCTCTCTGCTGTTCGCTGCTCAGCTGGTTTGGAGAAGTCAGAGCCCCTGATTTTGTGCAGGTGGACATACATTGAACATGTACTACCCCTCACTGATGACCCCAGGCCTGATGGGCTGCAGATTTCTGGGGGGATCTGATCACAGTGGAGCGCACACAGTGCTAGGGAAGGAATAAAGCTGAAACCTTAGTTTTTAGATCTCTGATAATGAAACAGAAACCAAAGTAGATTCCTTACTCTTACCTCTCAAGAGGGACATCACACAAGAGAGATGTCAGTTTGCCTACTCAGTCCTTTGCCTCCCAAGGAACTAATTATGAAGGTTGGTTTACACTCACTCCAAAACACAACTCAAATGATCTCAGGCCACCCAACAAAACCACCATGTAAAATACAAATTTGATCTAAATCCTGGAGGTAAAAAAACCACAGAACACGAATGCCGGACGATTATTACTTTTCTTATACAAAATTTTAATCCTCTCTTTTGCTTGCAATGTTCCCCAAAGCCACCCGAATTTTCACCAAGCCGTCCGCTGCCTAGAAGGCAAGAGAGGGTATTATAAGGCAAACGAGGATTAAGTGACACATGTAACCAGGATCCCAGAGCTAAACTGTCAGGACCAGACCCGCAGGAAGAGAAGATAAAATGTCTATTTAAAACGGTGTCAGTTACTAACACGCACATGCGGCAGATTTCAGCCAGTCGCCGGACTGGCTCCGTAACTTCACCCCCAGGAGCTATTCAGAGCCGGGGTCGCACCCCCAGAGGCGGGTGCAGTTCAGAGGTACGTGAAGCAGCCCGGGGCCAGGCAGCCCGTCAGGGGCGTTGGGACAAAAGGCCCCGCGCGCCTCTGGGCAGCGACCCCCCCCCGGGCCCCGGGATCGCGCTGCTGGCCGGGGAGCCTCGCTCAGCGCAGGAGCGGGGCGATCAGGGCCCGCTGGAGAACCCGCAGCAGGGGACAAGGGGGGGGGCAGGGAGCCTGGCCTGGCTGCCGACTGAACAGACCCCCAGAGCTTGGCTCCGACCCCACACGAGCCTCTTGGGGCCACCCCCCCGGGGGCTGCTGCCAGGCTCCCCCCCCACGAGCCTGTTGGGGCCACCCCCCCGGGGGCTGCTGCCAGCCCCCCCCCATGAGCCTCTTGGGGCCACGCCCCCCCCGGGGGCTGCTGCCAGGCAATGCGGATCCTAGAGCGACTCAAGGCCCCGCCGCAGGGGACCCGCTGGCCCAGCCCAGGACCCTGGACGGTCCCACGGGGGGCGGGGGCAGCTCCGCTCCGGGGGGGGGGATCACACGCAGGCGGGGGGTTCTGAGGAGCCCGCCCCGGGCCGAACACCCACCGATCCAGCGCGTCTGACCGCCGCCATCTTGTCGACACCCAGCAGGCCGGAAGTGGGGGCGGGACTTCTCACAGGAGCCAATTAAACGGGCGAAGGAGGGGAGGGGGCGGGAAGAGGGGCGGTTAAATCCGATGATATGTCCCAGCATGCCCTGCACCCCAGCGCCGAGTGTTGCCATGGAGATAGGTCCCAGCATGCCTTGCTCCCCTAGCGCCAAGTGTTGCTATGGAGACACTGCCCGAAACGTCTCAGGGGCTGAGCTCAGCGCCCCCTGCCGTGGTGGGCCGGGCGCTGCAGGGGGAGTTCCTGTCCCCCCAGCCTGTGGGGGCTGCGTGGGGCTCGCCCCCGAGCTGCCCGGGGACACGTAGGATCTTGCCCCCAAATCAGGCCACAGGGCTGGGAACGGAATCGTGAAGGGGACCCAGTGAAATGGGGGAGGAACCAAAGGGACGGTACTTCCAGGCTCGAATGCTCGGAACACAGCGGTGGGGACCTGCCACTGACCCCCTGACCGGGGTGGTGATAGTGACTGCGCTTCACAACGATCCCTCCCTCTGCCACCACGTCCAGGCCGATGCCCCGCCCTGGCACTCCGAGTGCAGAACCTGGGGCCCGCAAGGATTCGGCACATTAACACTGCCCACTCCAGGCTGGTATTCAACTCCCAAGGTCACAGCTTCTCTCTGATCTTGGATTCGTAGATGCTGCCACCACCCAAATGCAAAAAAAAAAACCCTTTGAAATCAGAAAGGTGCACTTTGGAATTCCTCCCTGTGGGGCAGCCTCAAACCCTTTCACCCCCCCGCCCCCCCAGGGAAGAGCTGAGAGAAGAAACAAAGGAAATCAACTGTTGCCATCAGCTAATTAAACAACATATGCACAAACCTCTGAGGACATAAAAAACTCCAATCCTGTTCTTAAAAAAGGTAAATTTTATTAAAAAACAAAAAGAAAGAAAATACATCTGGAATTTAGGCTTTTTGCTAGATTTAAAAAGAAAGACTTATGGGGATTAAGCATCAAAAATCCCAGGTGATAAGCTAAACTCCAGCTCACGTGGCTCCCTCCTCAGAAGAGGCTTAGTGAGGTTGGGACTACGGCATGGTGGCAAAATACATGAGGACAGGTCATGGAAACTGGCTTTCTGGAGCCGAGCGGGAGATGTGAAGCCGATCTCAAAGCTAAACACAAAAAGTTAAAGCAGATCAATGCTGATTTGCACTGTAGAAAGAGGCGCCTTTCTGTGTGAAGGTTTAACATCACCTGGTCAATCGATACCCGCTTCATTCCATACACCGTCTCAGGAAAGAGTCACTCAAATGTCAAATTAAAGTTCCAAATTAAAAATCACAATAAAAAACACAGCATGTGCGCTACTAGAAACTCAGAGGTCATTGCTAAAACTACGAGCAACTATTTACTGATAAATATTTTTGAGTATTTGCTATTAAAATGTAAATTAAACAACACAATGCCCTGCAACTGCACCGTGCTAGCAAAGGTTAATGATGAAGTGCTAAGAGTAATGAAAAAAGTGCAGCCCTGGGAAGATTTGGTAAGATCAAGGCATTCCCAGAGGAATCAGTGTTTCTGTGTAACAGCCTATATGGACCTGCCTGGTAACCTAACCCAAAGCCCATTGTAGGCCAAGGAAAGACTCCCAGAGACAAGTGGGACTAATTGGCAGAATAAATGGGCACACTGGGGCACTGCCAATCCCAACAAATTAGAGAGTTGGAAAACAATTGTGCAAGTTTGAAGTGGAATTTAAACAATAATGTTTTTTAAGTACATCAGAAGCAGGAAGTCTGCTAAGCAACCAGTGGGGCCCCTGGACAATTGAGATAAAAATGGGGAACTTAAAGACAATAAAGTCATTGCGGAGAAATTAAATGAATTCTTTACTTCAGTCTTCACAGCTGAGGACGTTAGGGAAATTCCCAAACCTAAGCCGTCCTTTGTAGGTGACATATCTGAGGAATTGTCATGGATTGAAGTGTCACTAGAGGAGGTTTTGGAATTAATTGATAAACTTAACAGTAAGAAGTCATGGGACCAGACGGCATTTGCCCAAGAGTTCTGAAAGAACTCAAATGTGAAATTGCAGAACTATTAACTACGGTTTGTAACCTGTCCTTTAAATCAACTTCTGTACCCAATGACTGGAAGATAGCTAATGTAATGCCAATATTTAAAAAGGGCTCTAGAGGTGATCCCGGCAATTACAGACCGATAAGTCTAATGTCAGTACCGGGCAAATTGGTTGAAACAATAGTTAAGAATAAAATTGTCAGACACATAGAAGAACATAAATTGTTGGACAAAAGTCAACATGGTTTCTGTAAAGGGAAATCATGACTTATTAATCTATTAGATTTCTTTGAAGGGGTCAACAGACATGTGGACAAGGGGGATCCAGTGGACGTAGTGTACTTAGATTTCCAGAAAGCCTTTGACAAGGTCCCTCACCAACGGCTCTTACGTAAATGAAGTTGTCATGGATAAGAGGGAAGATCTTTTCATGGACTGAGAACTGGTTAAAAGACAGGGAACAAAGGATAGGAATAAATGGTAAATTTTCAGAATGGAGAGGGATAACTAGGGGTGTTCCCCAAGGATCAGTCCTAGGACCAGTCCTATTCAACTTATTTATAAATGATCTGGAGAACGGGGTAAACAGTGAGGTGGCAAAGTTTGCAGATAATACTAAACTGCTCAAGATAGTTAAGACCAAAGCAGATTGTGAAGAACATCAAAAATATCTCACAAAAATAAGTGATTGTGCAACAAAATGGCAAATTAAATGTTATGTGGATAAATGTAAAGTAATGCACATTGGAAAAAATAACCCCAACTATACGTACAATATGATGAGGGCTAATTTAGCTACAACTAATCAGGAAAGAGATCTGGGAGTCATCGTGGATAGTTCTCCGAAGACGTCCATGCAGTGTGCAGCGGCAGTCAAAAAAGCAAACAGGATGTTAGGACTCATTTAAAAAGGGATAGAGAATAAGATGGAGAATATCTTATTGCCCTTAGAGGAATTCATGAAGCATCCACATCTTGAATACTGTGTACAGATGTGGTCTCTTCCTCTCAAAAAAGATATACTGGCATTAGAAAAGGTTCAGAAAAGGGCAACTAAAATGATTAGTGGTTTAGAATGGGACCCATATAAGGAGAGATTAAAGAGGGTAGAACTTTTCAGCTTGGAAGAGGGGAGACTAAGGAGGGATACGATAGAGGTCTATAAAATCACAAGTGGTGTGGAGAAAGTGAATAAGGAAAAGTTATTTACTTGTTCCCATAATATAAAAATTAGGGGTCACCAGATAAAATTAATGGGCAGCAGGTTTAAAACAAATAAAAGAAAGTTTTTCTTCACACAGTGCACAGTCAACCTGTGGAACTCCTTGCCTGAGGAGGCTGTGAAGGCTAGGACTAGAACAGGGTTTAAAAGAGAACTGGATAAATTCCTGGAGGTTAAGTCCATTAATGACTATTAGCCAGGCTGGGTAAGAAATGGTGTCCCTAGCCTCTGTTTCTCAGAGGGGGGTGATGGATGGCAGGAGAGAGTCACTTGATCTTTACCTGTTAGGTTCACTCACTCCGGGGCACCTGCCATTGTCCACTGTCTGTAGACAGGATACTGGGCTGGATGGACCTTTGGTCTGGCCCAGTACGGCCTTTCTTATGTTCTTAACATTTGTGATGCGACAGTACATGCTTCTTTCTTCCCATCAGGGAAAGATTCCCAAGTGGTCCTTCTGCGGCACTGCTCTTGCAGCCCGAAAACCCCGCCAAAGCTGGACTGGCTGTCAGGATAATGATCCCTGTCCTGAATGTGCTGGGGGCAGAGCCTCGAAGCCTTGTCCCGACCTGCCCTTCAGACACTCTCAGTGGGGCAAAGCCTGGGATGAGGGGCAAGTGCTGCCCAGGCACAGGATGGGGGGGACACCCCAACCTACCTGGCTCTGCATAGATCAGGAGTCTCCAGGCCCTGAGCAGCTGGCAGCACAACAGCTGCAGAGCAGAGGGTAGCAAAGGGGGTGAGGGACCAAAGGGCGGCAACAGCCACATCTTTCATGCATGCTGCAGACGTCACCCAAGGGGGACGTGACGTCAGACCCTGACAACAGGGCAGGGCGTCTCAGCAGGGCAGAGGGCAGGGCAGCTTCCCCTTCAGCAGATGTGACTGAGCATGTTCAATACAAACTAAGCTGCACATTCATTCTGTCAGGGACCGGGAGCTGTGTCGGACACTCATCTGTGACCATCAACAGCCTGTCTCCTCTGTACCATACGTGCACCTAAATTACACATAGAGCAAAGATCACGGGACTGGCTCTTGGGCTCTGGGATGGGTGGTGGTTGTGTCTAGGAGTCAAACTGTGCCTAGCTCAAATAGGCCTGCAAAGAGGAAGTGAGACTCCCATCCCACTCCCATGTTGTCTCTTCCCTGCATTTCTAGTGCAGGGGTACAAGGGAAGAGCGGGTTCCAAAGAGCCGTCCTCCGCATGCTGGCGGTATGGCAGGGAGGATTTGGAGAGGGGCAGGGGGTGAGCCAAGCCTTGATTCTACACCCTCTGAGCGAATGTCTCTCAACCTTTCCAGACTATGGTTGACATAAAAAACACATAATAAGCTAAAATACATCAAGAAACATCATACAGGCAGTCCTTGGACTTACAACACAAATGGTTCCTGGGCACTGCTGATCTTGTCATTTGATCTGTAGGTTAAGAAACCTGAAGGAATGAAGGAAATGGGACACCTTCTTCTGAGCTCCAGGGTGGAAATAATTGGGTGGGTTTTGGACTTAAAGAAAGTGTCCAAGGGAGTTTGGACAGATGTTCTCTGGCTTTTCCTTGTAAATGTCTCTGGAGCAGCTATACAGGTTGGTTATGCCCCTATTCACAGATGCACTGCACTCAGTGTTGGGGTCGTGTTCCTCAAACAGGGACATAGCAGCTTCCAAATGTTGAAATGCCTCAGCCAACACTTTTGTTGTCAAGACTTTACGAGGAGTCTCAGCAGCAGGTGCATCTTCTTCTTCCTCTGCCCCTTTTTGCTGTTCCAAAGCAATGAGGCCCTCGTTAGTTAATTCTTCAGACTGTGATGCCAGCAGCTCATTAACATCCTCTGGGCAATGTCTAAGTTGAGTTCTTTGCTCATTTTAACAACAGTGTTGATCACCTCATCACTGTCTGTGAAGCCTTGAAAATCAGACACAGAGTCAGGACACAATTATCTCCTAACACCATTCAAATTGGATTGTTTGACTTCATTCCATGCCTCACCAATGTTCTTAACTGCATGGTAAATGTTGAAGCCCTTCCAGAATTCCTTCAGAGTTGGTCCACGTTCCGCTCAATTGCCCTGATGGCCTGGACAAATGTGCTCCTAAGATAGTGGGCCTTGAAGGATGCAATTACTCTCTGGTCCCTGGGTTGCAGCAGGAAGGTGATGCTGGGGGCACTTTGGATGCATGTCATCAAGGATGGTTGGATGACCAGGAGGATTGTCGAGGATTAACAGTGCTCTAAATGCAAGACTGTTTTTGTTGCAATAATCCCTGACACTTGGCACAAAATGATTAAACCAGTCCTCGAAAATGTTCCTAATGACACATGCCTTAGGACTGGATTTCCATATAACTGGGAGAAATGCCTTGGAATATCCCTTGAAAGCCCTGGGGGTTTTGGAATGGTAGCAAGCAAAGGTTTAAGTTTAAAGTCACCTGCAGCGTTTGCACTGAGGAAAAGAGCGAGTCTGTCTTCAGCAGCTTTGTGCCTTGGCATGGATTTCTCCTCTTTGGCAATGTCGCTTCTCGACGGCATTTCTTTCCAAAACAGCCCAGTTTTATCAACATTAAAAACTTTCTGAGCACAATCCTCCCTCCCCCTCAATGATCTCAGCCAATGTCTCTGGAAAAACACGAGCTGCCTCCTCATCAGCACTGGCTGCTTCACCTGAGACCTTGATGTAATGTCAATTGATCCTGGCTTTAAAACGCATAAACCACCCCCTGCTTGCATTAAAAGGACTCTCTATCTGTTGTTTCTTTAGATTGTCATAAAGACTCCCAGCTTTCTCCTGAATTCTGCCTAAACTCACAGGAGCACAGCGTTGATTTTGATCCTCCAGCCAAACAATGAACAGTTTCTCAACCTGGGCGATAAGTCCAACATGCTGTGGGCTGTGCTGAGGCCCAGCGAACAAACAGCCCCCAGTCACCGTGATACAGCACTTCCCATTGTGAGGTTCTTCATGGTTACGTCACACCCGATCAACACCCACCTGAGCAGGGATCCTTTGTATACCCGTAGCTAACATTCCTGTAACAACGCTACAGTGCAACCTCCTGACTTCAGACACACGAACGGTACGCACGTGTGGGCAGAACAAGGGGGTTCAGCAGATCGTGACTTTCCGTGGGGTACCTCACCTGGTGTGCTTTGTACGAAATCTATCCTCACCCCATGGCATTGGTGAATAGGGGGCACCAGGGTGCTTCTTTGAGGCCCAAAGCACCACACCCACCCTGCCGCGATTCCCAGCCGTGGCCACCCTCACGGGACCTCCAAACCTAGTGGCTGCTGTTCCCAGTCCTGGCCACCCTCCAGGAACCCCCGTTCCCACACCCCCGCGCAGCCAGAGGCTACTACCAGGCTGGGGGGCCCCTTGCCCAAGGCACTGCAGTGCAGCTTCCCAGCATCGATTTCTCCCCGCCGAGCCGGCGCAGGGGAGACCGACAGTGTCAGTGCGATATCGACGGTGTGAAAGAAAAGAGTTGCTGGCAGCCGGGCTCCTGGGATTAGCGAGGGGAGGGGGCTTGAGACCTTGCCGGCCTCAAGTGGAAGAGTTAATGAGCAAAGGAAATCAATGACACTTAATCTGTGTCTAATCAGCACGCGCTGCTCAGCCTGCCGTGGTGGGGGGCTGCTGGTGGGAGGGACAGAAACGGGGGGTTGTTATTCTCTTGCCCCTCCATAAGCTGCATGGGTCAGATCTTGTCCCCT
Organism: Dermatemys mawii; assembly: GCA_007922305.1. Classification (NCBI taxonomy): domain Eukaryota; kingdom Metazoa; phylum Chordata; order Testudines; family Dermatemydidae; genus Dermatemys; species Dermatemys mawii. Next base: position 4,113,594 of record ML677491.1, on the reverse strand, counting down.
AGGGACACCCCCTTCCCGAGGTTCTCACTGCGGGCATGGTCCCCCGCTGGGCTGGGTTTCTTAAGGGTGAAGCTGAAACAGAATTGGGGCTAGTTGAGCACGGCTGCCTTGGGCCGCTGAGGGCATGGCTGGGGGAGGGGACTCAGGCATGGGGAGCTGCCAGGCAGGGCTGAGCTGGGGAGCCGGGGCCCCGTGAGCCCTGCCAGGTGGCACAGCCTGCATGACTGTCCTGCACCTCCCGCGCAGTGTCTGGGCACACGGGGCTAGATCTCTCTTGCTTGTTCCGGACCGCTGGGAACTCTCAAGTCTGCATGGTGGCACGGTACCCCTCAGTGCCATGCCCAGGGGGCTCAGGGCCCTGCCCCCACCGAACAGGCTTAGCCACATGTTCCTTGGCCCTGCTCAGGTTCAATATGCGCCTGCTGGCGGCAGGGGCCCAGAGCCCCGGCGCTGTGCTGGAGACGGGGTCGCCGTAGGGGCAATGCCAGAGGATGCGGGATCTGGCCTGGAGTGTCCGGCTCCGCCAGCCCCCATTAGCCCATGCCGCAGACAGGCCTGAGCAGAAGTCCCGGCCGGGGCGTTACTGCGGCACAAATCCAGCCTGGAGCCAGATAACGGAAAGGAATGGGGAGCATTCGGCTGCATGCGGCCTGACCGGCGATAGCAGAGGTGGTGTCCTGCTCCTCTGCCCCCAGTCCTGGCCTGCAGCCCCTCGCTATCCCACCCTGCGTCTCCCGCGGGGGCTAAGCTGGGGAGTCGCACAGCCCAGCCTTCAGACAGACACGTGGCGATGTGGGTGTCACGCGGCCACAGGATCGGTGCTACACCGCCAGGTTTGCAACAGTCTCTGGGAGGTCGTGTGCCCAACCCAGAGGGGTCTCACTCTGTCTCCAGGGTAAGCCACTGAGCCTCAGGGCTCCAGCCCTCCTACTGCCCCCCCCCGGGAGCTCTGCCCAGCGCGCCCCACAGAGACAGACCCCTGGCAGAGACTCGCACACCCTGCAGGGACTAATGCGCCCAGTGTTTGCAGGGACACCCAGGCAGCATTTTGCAAACAGTCGGGTTTATTAGTCACGTGGACACAGCCTGGGAAGGCCTTAGCTTTGCCCAGAGCATCGTCTCTTGTGGTCAGCCCGGCGCCCAGCCATCCCCCGTTCTGGCTCTCGGGCTGGCTCTCTGACCTCCTTCCGGAGTCAGTTCCCGGGGGAGAGAGCCGGGACTTCTCCCACTGCCCCGGTCCTTTGTTCTGCACTGGGCTCTCTGCTCCGCGTCCCTGCTGAGTGTCTCAATCCATGAGTCACTGGAGCTGGCATTATCTCTCTGGATCCTCTGCTGATCTGGGTCGATTTCCGCCAATTCTTTAATCACTCTCTTCACTCCACCCAGACACTGAGGTGACACTCACACACCTGTCTCCTCGGCATCCTCGGAAAGTAAACTTCATCCTCCCGCCACCCTGCCCCAGCCATGCAAAGCATAGGGGGAAACTCGGGTGACCAGATGGCTCCATTTTATAGGGACTTTTCCTTATATAGGTGCCTACTACCCCCCACCCCTTGTCCTGGTTTTTCACAGTTGCTGTCTGGTCATCCTACAGGAAACTGAGGCACACACAGGCTACCTAAAACTACTACAGAAAATTCTGTGTGCACACACACATGCACACAAACACGCACACACACACACACTGCAGAAAGGGAAAGTACGCGGAAAAGGGAGTTCATCTTCACAGCAGCAGAGTGCAGCCTTGGGCAGCTCAGACGCAGGCCAGTCGGGTCAGGCCTGGGGCAGTAAAAGGATGCAACATACATTGAACATCGCAGCGAACAGGCTGTTGCTTTCTGTGCAGCAATGCCCGCTCCTGGATCTTATACCTTCACAGATCCTAAGACTGGGAGGACCCTGCATAGCACAGGCCAGAGATCTGCCCCACAATAATTCCTAGAGGAGATTTTTTGGAAAAACTTCCCATTTGATTTTAAAATGGCCAGTGATGGACAATCCACCACGACCGTGGGGAAGTTGTTCCAATGGTTAATTATGCTCGCCATTAAACATGTTACGCCTGATTCAAATGTTCCCCTTACTTCCAGTCTGGCCACTGTCTTGTTGTGGGTCACTGAAGCTGCGGGGTGGAAGCAGGACGGCCGTTAGGAACAGTTCAAGTCCTCTATGAAATAGCAGCTGGCACCCATGACAGGCCCGGGTTGCTGCCCAAAACAAAGACACATATTTGTGAGACCACTTTGGCACCTGCCCTAGGTGGGAGAGGGAGGCTTGGGTGGGGATTATTTCAGCAGAGCCGTGTGCTTGTGTTGGGGAAAGAGTGAGAGGAACAGGAACAACGCCGCAGAGACAGACAGAGCCGGAGCAAAAAGCCAGCAGGAACCCGAAGAAGCACTGAGCATAGCCATGGGAAAGCGCGCTTTTGGGCAGAGCACTGGCTGGAAAGGGGCTCGGGCCTGTGAGCAAAGACCCTGTCTCCTGCTGTCTGATCCCTGCTGCGTTCAGGAGAGCAGGGCGCTGAACGTTCTTTGTACATAAACAGGGTTGACTCAAACACCCGACTCCCTCATCAATTTCTCCTCCTAGCCCAAATAGCTCACAAACCCTCCACTACAGGCTAGCTGCTTGAGTGCAAAGGCGAAGTGTCCCTCTGAACAGTGCAATGCGAGGGTGGATTTCTTCCCATTCCCACCGGCACATTTACTTTCTCCTCCTCCTCTGTGATTGCTGTTGGAGCAATCGAAGCCCGGGTTAAAACATAACCAGCCCCTGTGCGGTGCACGCTGCCTGGGCCCCGGATCAATACTAAGCAGTGATTAGCGGTCCTGTTACCCAATGGGGCTCCATCCTCCGCCCCTACCCACAGCTCTGATGAAACCTGCCCGTGTTCATCTGACCTCCAAATCAATCAGGTCACCGTGACAGCAATCCCAGGGAGAGGTCAGAGGTCACCTGGAGGCTGCCTTGCCACGGGGCTCGGGGCAGGGGTCAGGACCGGCTTCAGAAGAATGCAGTGAGGCCACCTGTGAAATTAGCTAAAGCAGAGAAACAGCCTGGGCTAGTTGCCATGGTCACATGGTGGTACTCCGGGTGTGCTTCCCAGTCACACCGGAGGAAGCAGGCAGGGTCCAGCGTGGTGTGGTACCTACAGGCAGACACCAGGGAGGCAGCCAAGGGCTGGAACAGGTCAGGGGTCTGTAAGAAATCGACAGCCATACACACCACGTGCCTACAGGTCTCTGGGGCTGAAGGGGAATCACCATCTGAGCAGCTGGGAAGCTGCCGCCACCAGGGAGTGATGGCCACCAAAATCCCAATAGGTCTGCCCTTGCACTACCCACGCCCACGCAGACCAACGTCCCCGCGCCCTTGCCCATGCACGCGCATGTGCACACTCACCCCCTGTTCTCACACCGTGAGTCAGTGTCAGGAATAGAACTCAGGAGTCCTGAGCCACGGTGCCCTGCTCTAACCACTAGATAACACTCCCCCCTGCAACATCTCCTCCCCCCGCAGAGCTGCCAGCAACTCTCCATTGGAAACACCAGGCTGGCTGGGCCAAAGGCACCCCTGGGGCTGGGGCAACGGGCTTGGGCAATTCTCTGAACGGGTTCGGTTCCGGTTAGAGCCACACACTGGGCAAAACCTTGTCGTTCATCTGCAGAAGCTGTGACCCTGCCGAGGGCCCTGGCTAGCCCTTGTCTGAAGGCAGCATGGGTGAGGGGAGCTGCTGCAGGATTCGTGCACCTTCTTCCAATGCAGCTGGGGCTGCCCCTGTCAGAGGTGGGACACTGGGCCGGCCACTGCCGTGCCCATGACGGAGATTGTAAGCCAAGCCCAGCACTTGCCTCTATCCGCACCGGGTGAGTTTCAGGGGCGTGTTATTGGCCTGGAAGACCAATGAGTGCCAAGGCAGGCGTCATGACCAGCGATCCCGTGGGTGTCCAAAGCTCCGGTGGCACTGCCAGCAATGGTGGCATGGGCTGGCCACCCCTTTGAGCTGAACTGGGTTTAGCAGTTACTCTGGAGCCTTACAGATGAGCTGGCCATGCTGGGGCTAATTTGTGTCCCCCAGAGGATGGCAATGACCCCCGCTGCGGAGGGGAAGCAGGGAGAACACTCCCCAGATAGAGCTGGGAGCTCGGGGGAGGGGGCTAGGGAAAGCGCCCTGGGAAGGGCTTGGTGGGGTGGGTCGGGCCAAGGAGCAGAGCTGTGGGAGCAGGGTTAATCCCTGTGGTGGGGCCCCAGAGCAGAGAGGAGCCCCGGGGATCAGGGAATGAGACAGAAGCCCAGGAAGGCAGAAGGCCTGTGGATGTGGTACTTGGACTCCTGGCTGGGAAAAGCCAGGAGGGGTCAGTCCCCTGCCAAGGAACTGAAGGGAGCCCCGGAAGGGACTGAACTGCCCTGTGACTTGGCCTCAGCAGACCTAGAGAAGCCACCGGAGGGGTGGGAGGCAAAGCCCCTGGGTGCCGCGTCCATGCAGGAGCGGGGCCCTGGAGGGAAGAGGGGTCTCGCACAGAGGGCCATTCAGTGACTATCCAGCCAGACCCTGTCACCCGCCATCCCAGAGATCGACCCGCCAGGAGGCCACGTCCCAGGGGGTTTGCCAGGATGACGATGGTCTGAAGGGGAGTCAAGAGCCTGGCCCGGGGTGGTGAGCAGACGGCCCCGGCACCCCAGCCTGCCCTGCAGAGCAGTGACGAGCTGGGAAGGGGGACCCCTGTGATGTGATTGTTAAACCCCAATGCGGCCCTGCTGGTGCCCCTCACTCCTGATCCACTGCCCCCTGCTTGCCCAGCCCTGGACTCCTTCCCCACACCTCAACTCTGTGCCAGTGCCCCTTACTCCCATCCCACTGCCCCCTGCTAGCCCAGCCCTAGACTCCCCCCCTCCCCCAGCCCTGCCGGTGCCCCTCACTCCTGACCCACTGCCCCCTGCTAGCCCAGCCTTGGGCTACCTCACACACCACTCTGCTGCCAGCGTGGGGGCTGTGTGCCCCATCACATGTCCTCCTGGTAAGCTGTCCCCTGGGGAGCCCCTAGCCATTGGCTCTGCCTCCTGGCAGCTGACTCCCTGCTCCTGAAACACCCCCCCCCACCCCAGGGGTGTCAGGCAGCGCTCCCCACCCCCCGCCAGTGTCACTGCCCCAAGACAGTGGAGTCCCAGAGCAGCCACTGGATGAGGTCAGCCCCTCCCGTTAGCCCAGGACTCTCAGCTCAGGGACACACTGGGACGGGGGAGCTCAGTCGCCCTCCGCCAGGGGCTAACCTGCCCCCCAGGACAGGAGCAGGTGGAATCAGGGCATATCCCCTCCAGCCCCTGCTGTGAGCCACTCAGGGCAGGGGCCTGGGAGGACACCCATGGCCCCAGCCTACACCCTGAACCCCCCTCACACACACCCAGCCCTCTGCCCTGAGCCCTGCACTCCTCCCCACAACCCCCAGGACCCTGCCCTGAGCCCCCAACCCAACCCCCACGACCCCAGCCCTGACTCCGGCACACCCCCCCCATACCCAGCCCCTCACACCCTATGCCTTGACTCTTGCACCCCCCACATCTCCACCCCCACCCTGAGCACCAAATGGGAGCTCCTGCATCCCCGCCCCCTCATTCCCACCTGCACCCCTTGCACCAAACGGGAGCGGCCCAGGTAAGCGCTCCACACCCAAACCTCCTGCCCCAACCCGGAGCCCCCTCCCTCATTCTAGCTCCTGGCCAGAGCCTGCACCCCAGCCCCCAGCCTGCTCCTTCACCCCCAGCCCTGGGCTCAGTTAACTCCCACTCTCAGCTCAGTGCAGACAGAGAGGAAGAGAATGGGCCAGAACCAGGGAGAAGGTAGGTACCCACTCTATGTGGGCAGGGCCGGGACCCCAGACCAGCAGCCAGGAGCCTGGCTGGCTGGAGCCAGCAGACAGAACTGCAGACCGGCAGCGGGCTGAGCCCCTCTGCCCACTGCCGGTCTGGGGTCCCGGCCACTGGCCCCACTCAGCCCACTGCCGGTCTGGGTGAATGGAACCCCAGACTGGCAGCGAGCTGAGCAGGCCGGAGGCATAAGCTCTGCACTTTAATTTAATTTTAAATGAAGCTTCTTAAACATTCTGAAAATCTTGTTTACTTTACACACAACACTAGTTTAGTTCTAGAATATTGAGACTTATAGAGCGAGCCCTTCTAAAAACGTTAAAATGTGTTACTGGCACCCGAAACCCTCAGTTACAGTGAGTAACTGAAGACTCAGCACACCACTTCGGAAAGGTCGCCAACCCCTGATCCAGGCCTTCCTTAGGGGCACCAGCGGGTCCCCAAGGGGCTTTGCTAGGAACCTGCATGGCACCCCCTGCAGGCAGGGGATATACTGGCAGTGAAATCCAAAGCCAGTTTGTTCCAGTTGCATGGTCTCCCCGCAAGGGGCTTTCTGAGTGAGGCTAGAGAGTAGGCTGGAGAAGGGGGTCGGGGTCGGGGGCTTCTCTTCTCTCCTAGTGCGGGGACAAGGGGACGGGTCAGCCAAGTGGAAGGGAGCAAACTGAAAAGTGATCCAAGTGTTTCTTCTTTTGTACCAGGCCCAGTTGGCCTGCGGGACTCACTGCCTCATGACACAGAGAAGAGAACAGGGTTCAGAAAACGCTGGATGTCTGCTGCATAAGGAGTTGATCCAGAGTGACACCTGAAGGGATTACTAAGAACCAGGGGCTCCGGAGGGGCCACTGGGGTTGGGGGGGGAGCGAGTTTCCTGAACCTTTCTGTGAAGTGACTGGTGCCAGCCACTGCGTGGGTGTCCTGGGCTGACCGGGCCGATCACATGCATGGGGAAGAGCCCAACACTCCCCCGGAAAACATGGCAGGGGACCCCCCCGGTACCCCAACTCTCCTGCTTGCTGGGTCTGGCTCCTGGCCTGACCCTCGGGGCCAGCAGTGGGCTCTGCGGGGAGGACAGGGCCTGAAGGGGCCTTGGAGCTGCCCTGCCTGGTGTGGGGAGGCTCTCAGCCTCCACTGGCGCCTGTCCACACCCCAGCCCCATCCCGGCTGCCACGCAACTGGCTCCCCCATCCCCCTGGCCAATTACAGTGCCAGCGGGAGGCGAGAGCCCAGCATTGATTGATGGCTGGTTACTCAGGAGACAGCAGCCGGCTCCCCCGATCCTAACCGCCCCCGTGGGCGGGGGGGCAGCTCCCCGTGCCCCTGCCCTGAGTCTCCTAATGAACGTGCTGGCGGCTGAGGCCAGCCCTGGGGCCACATGCCGCACACGGGCCCCACCGGAGGCGCTCGCCGCTTGGGGAACCCTGCTGGGAGCTGATTGGCGGTGACAGGCCGAGGTGAGACCCCAATTATCCTCCGGATCAATCTCCCCAGCCTTGGCCACGTGCGCCAGACACGCCGGCTTGTTAGGCTTGGAGAGCCCTGCACCTCGGGGAGCCCTGCTCCCCGACGCCAGCTGCCTGGCCGCTCCGCCTGCCCCGGGGGAGGGGGCCGAAACGAGCTGCCGCAGCCACGAGAGGGTGATGGCCTCGTGAGCCCCCCAGAGACACACACTGACCCCTGGGCATTTGCACTCTGCAGCCCACCCCTGTGCACACACAGCCAGCCCCCCAACCTGCATCCACATCGCCCTGGCATCCCATACCAACAACCTACAGATATGGCACAACCTCACCGGAGAGTGCACGGCACTACCCAGGGGAGGTTGCTTCACTAGCCCCGTTTTAGAGCAGGGGAAACCGAGGCACAGAGAGATGTGACTGGTCTAAGGGCTCCCAGCAGTAAACTGGGAACAGAACCCTGGTCTTCTGAGAGCCAGACCAGTGCTCCATCCACTAGGCTGCACTGCCGTCTCAAGCATGCGACTTTCCCTGTGCACCGCGCCGTACTTCTGATTTCACAGCCTCTGCGGATCCAGCCCTGGGCCTCACCACGGTGTGCACCACCCTAGCACTGCCCGATGCCCCCAGGCCTCCTGGCAGCCCCCTGCTAGCCCCACTGAGCAGGAGCAATGGCTACAATGGCTGAGACCCCCCGATCTAGACCCCTTTGGCCAGGGGGCCCGGAGCTGCTGCAGAACATCACTCATTCGGATGTACCCAAACTCGCTCTCCCCTGTGACCCGTGCGCAGGTTAGAAGCCGGTTCTCCTGGGGCTGGCACATCTCTCTCCAGCCATGCTCTGCCCGTTCCAACCCCCAGAGCCCAGGCCTGCCCTGGATAACACCTGGGCACCTCCGTGGGCAAGGCTGGCCCATGTGACTGGAGGCAGCAGCTGGGCACTGCACTCCATTGATTTCCCAGGTCCCTGCCTGCTCCAGTCTGCCACGTGTCTAGTCCTTGGAGCTGGGGGGAGCGTGGAGCTCTGGGTTCTAGTCCCAGCTCCGCCACTGACTCAGTGCAGGTGTTGGGGCTGTCCCTAGCCCTGCTGGTTGCTCTGGGCGCAATGGGGAGACAGCCCATGCCCCAGAGACCCTGTGCTCTGGGGCGCTGCAGAGGAAGAGCCAAGGAAGGGGGAACCTTGCTGGGCCCCTTCAGCACCTGGACAGAGCGGGCAGAGTCCAGCACTCACCAGGGGCAAGAACGCCCCCAACTCGGCAGGCTTACACCACGGCTGGCTTTGGCCCTTCTTGAAGGGTTTTCTTCCTGCTGGGACTGGTTTCTGCCCCCGCGCCTGGCCCCCACCCCGGGGCCTGGAACAGGTCTAGCTCTAGGACCCACTTAAGGGGATTTTTCCTCCCCACTCACCGAAACACCCCCCCGCCCTTTGCTAATTCCCCAGGCCACACTGCGCTGGGGATAACGGGCGTGAGCTGGGTGATTAGTTGGAAATAGAAATGCCTGGGCCCCGGAGGTTTTCACTGACTTCACCGGGGCTTCAAATTATCCGAGGATCAAAGACTGGGGAGTGGGCGGAGGCGTCCGCTGGGCAGCTCAAGATCTGGCTCCTCTGTCCAGCTGTGTACCAGGCGGCTCGGTGCCTCAGTTTCCCCCCATCTGACAGGGATCCAGCCCACAGGGTGTCCCGAGCCTGCAATTCAACAGTGTCTGAAAGCGCCCTGAGCACCTCAGCTGGAGGGGAAGGGCGTTTGCCATCTCAGATGTGAGGTAGAAGCAGGGAGGGAGCCAGGGCACCCGGTGCCAGTGGCTTGGTCCAGGATTCCCCAGCAGTGCCGGCGCGGCAAAGAGAGAGAACGGGAGGGGAACGCTGCAAAACCTTCCCCTTTGAATGGGCCTTTCCACCAGGAGAATGACACCCCCAGACCCCGACACCCCCTCCTACACCCAGCCCCCAACCCTGACATGCTGTCCACTTCCAGACCCCCAACCTCTGACATCCCCATTCCTCCTCAGACCCCGACACCCCCTCCTACACCCAGCCCCCAACCCTGACACCTTGTCCATCTCCAGACCCCAAAACCCGGACGCCCCCGTTCCTCCCCAGACCCCGACACCCCCTCCTACCCTCAGCCCCCAAGCCTGACACCCTGCCCACTTCCAGACGCCCAAATCCTGATACCCCCGTTCCTCCCCAGACCCCAACATCCCCTCCCACCCCCAACCCTGACACCTTGTCCACCTCCAGACACCAAACCCCGACACCCCCTCCCACTCCAGCCCCCAACCCTGACACCCTGTCCACTTCCAGACCCCCAAACCCCGACACCCCGTTTCCTCCCCAGACCCCAACACCTCAGCCCTCAATTCCAGACCCTGACATTCCCAGACTCCAACCTCAACACCCCCTTCAAACCCCAGACCCCAATACACCCAGACCCTGATACTGACACCCCCCTCCACTCCCAGACCCCAAAACCCCCTTTACTTTCAGACCTCAGCCTTCCACCCCCTCCCTAGGGACCCCATTCCAGGGCTTCACCACCCTCCTAGGGAAACAGTGTTTCCTAATATCCAACCTAAACCTTCCCCACTGCAACCTGAGACCATTGCTCCTTGTTCTGTCATCTGTCACCACTGAGAACAGTCTAGATCCATCCTCCTTGGAACCCCCTTTCAGGTAGTTGAAAGCAGCTATCAAATCCCCCCTCAGTCTTCTCTTCTGAAGACTAAACAATCCCAGTTCCCTCAGCCTCTCCTCATAAGTCATGAGCTCCAGGCCCCTGATCATTTTTGTTGCCCTTCTCTGGACTCTTTCCAATTTTTCCACATCCTTCTTGTAGTGTGGGGCCCAAAACTGGACACAGTACTCCAGATGAGGCCTCACCAACGTTGATTAGAGGGGAATAATCACGTCCCTTGATCTGCTGGCAATGCTCCTACTAATGCAGCCCAAGGTGCCCTGGGCCTTGTGAAGTGGGGCAGGGCTGCTGAGCGAGACAGGCCGGATGCTAGAGGGGTCAGGGCCATCGCAGGAGGGGGCACCGAGGGGGCAGTGGTAAACTCCGGCTGGCTGAGTGCAGGGACAGGCCACCACCCCAAACCCAGGTGCCCAAGGTGTGGTACTGGGGATGCAGCACTGTCGGCGGGTGCTAGGGGGTGCTGTGCCGGGCTGCTCAGACACCGTGAGCCCTGTCCGTTTCAGAGCCATATGTGGGGAGGTGGGGGTTGTAGTGGTGCCATCTGCCATGCCAACGGGGGGCACTGTGCCCCCCGGGCAGCTGGGACAGAGCCCCTCCCCCTTGGCAGGGGCACTGGGAATGCTTTGAGATCCCCATCTCTCTGCGGAAGAGCCGCCAACCATTACCCCGCCCCAGCGAGCTCTCTGGGACAACACCCGTCCCCTAACCAGCGTCCCCATGGCCGAGCTCGGATCCAAGCGCCCGAGGCAGAGCGGCGCCGGGGAGGCAGTTTTCCCTGTCAGCTTTTTAATCTGTTTCACAAGCCGGCGGCACTTCTGGAAAGGGACTGAGGTGCAGACCCTGCTATGGGACAGACAGAGAGAACGCTCCATGGGCGCACGGCCGGATGCCAGCTAAGCAGTGGGCCCTGGGCCCTTGTCCTCTGGCACCACCAGCCCCGGCCTGGCAGGCGAGTCAGAGGAGCAACTGCTAAGGGACCGCGTGACCCCATGCACGACTCTAGTGAGTGGGCTGCACTCGGGGTTTCGGGAACTGGGGGGGGTCGCCTTTTATCCTAGTGCAAGTGAATTTAGTCCGGTGCCCACCCCCCACCCCAGACATTCACACGTACAGGTCTGGGCTGTTTTCCAGGTGTCCTTCAAGTTACAGTTAATGTTCCCATTACTCGAGCCTGTCGAAATCCCTACAGACCCGTTGCACGAGTGACAAAGCGGGTTATACTCCCGCCGGCCTCCTAGCGAGCCTCAGGGTCTGTGCTGGGTCTCTGGTGCAGGGCTGGCTCCTGCTGGCATTGCCCGGGGGGAGCTCAGGTTTGTTAATCTGGGCCTCCTCTTTTAAGGGTGTGATTGGGACTGTACCTCGTTAGCATTTACACACCTAGTGCGGCGCACCCTCTCCCCGGGTCTCCCCAACATCCATGTGATACTCCCCAGGACCTGCAGGTGGCAGCATCCCTTCACCATTGCTTCAAGCTGCTTTGAAATGCGCCGGGTTCACTCATCCTGCTGAGGAGCGGGCGCACGCGCGTGTAAATTCACACGTGTGTGTGTGTTTGCGTGTGCACTTGTTTGCGTGTGCGGCTGTGCGTGCACATCTGTCTGTCGGTCCCGGCCTGCGTGGCCACGTGCCCCCTTTTGCAGGGTACAGCCCAAGAGTCTGGGCAACGGGGCGTTACAGACGTGGCTGCCCCTTGCCATCCTACAGGGCAGCCGGTGACCCAGGGGCCGTGCTGAGGCCTTTGCTTTGGGGACGGAAACCCCCTTTAATGGGCCGCTCCCCGGGTGGGGGCTCCAGCCTCTGCACGAGGCGTTTCCTTCCGGTGGGCCCTGAGCCCGGCCCCGGCCCCGAGGAGCCGCTTTGGGGGAGTTCAGCCCCAGTCGGGCCATCGCCCGGGCTCCCGGCCGCGCCTGCTCCCGCCTGTTCACTGACAAGCACCCTCCGTTCCCCAGTCCCGGGGTTCCCGAAAGCAGAGCTGACAAGGGCCCTTTGGCTCAGAGCTGCCCCCCCAGGCTGTGGTGGGTCCGTCCCCTGCAGCCAGGCCTATGGGGGGGTGGGGGGGGGGGGAGGGGGGGGGGAGGTAAAGGGGTCACTGGCCCAGGGGCCCAGTGATTTAAAAGGGCCCAGGCAGAACCCCAGACCAGAGCCTACCCCTTCACAGCCATGAAAGACATGCTGTGTTTACCCTGGTTAAATCGCAGTGTGGCTCTTCACACCCTGTCTCCCGAAATCCCCTGTGATTTCACCCAGGAGACTTTATTCTCCCCCCAACACCCTTAAGCTGTGTGCTGTTGCTGTGCCCTGTTACAGAGCTGCCCTCTGCCACCCCAGAGGTGGCTGCATTTCTGGGCTGGGCAAAGCAACCCCTGCCTTTGGATTTAAGATTGTGGGACGAAAGGTGCCGCAGAGATTCAGGGGCACAATAATTGCTGGGTTAACTGGCAGCAGCTGAGGGCTGGGCAGGAGCCGAGACACCCTCAGCGCCCAAGATGGTGGGGAGGGGCGATATCGTCGTGCTGAGGAGATGGCGAGGAGGAGAGCGCCCTGCAGCTCGGCTCTGAACGGCCCCTGCGCCCAGATGTCGTCACTGCCTCTGCCTCTGCCCCAGGGGCTTCAGCTGTTTGCTCCCTCCCAGCTTCTTCAGTCCCTGGTACCCTCCTCCCCGTGCCCAGCCCCCCACATCCCTGCCTGCCCCCCCCACACCCTCCATGCCCCCCACAGCTTCGCCCTGCCCCACTCCCCACCCACTGCCCTGCCCCCCACATCCCCTGCCTGGCCCCTCACACTCCCTGCCCCGCCCCCCCATACCTCCTCCCCTGCCCTCTTCTTCCAGTTCAGCTGATCCCCTCAAACTACCCCCACCCCCAAAAAACAAGCGACCCTTCCATGCCATGGGCTGCCCTCCTGCTCTTCCCTGGGCCGGCGTCTCCACCCCTCCCCGCACTGGGGCTGGCTCTTCGGGGCAGGGACGTCTCCTCCCCTGGTGTGTGCAGCCCCTAGCGCGATGGGCCTGGGAGCCTGGACGGTCACCAGGCGTGACTGGACTCAGCACAGACCCACAGAAATGTGGGGCTGGGGGGGACCTCGAGAGGGCATCCTGGCCAACCTGCTGCGCTGAGGCAGGACCCAGTAAACCCAGACCCTCCCTGGCAGGGCTTTGTCCAGCCTGTTCCTAAAACCCTCCAGTGACAGGGATCACCAGCCGCCCTTGGACGCCTGCTCCGGAGCGTCACGGCCCTGAGAGGTAGAAAGTGGGTCCCGTTATCTAGCCTGGCCCTTGCTGCAAAGCCTAGTGCGCCTGGGCCTCCCCCCGGTGACTCACAGAGCGATCGCTCGTCGTCCTCGCTGTAACAGCCCGTAACACAGGGGAAGGCAGCTCAGGTCCCTCCCCGAGCTGCTTTTCTCAAGACTAAGCAGGCCCAAGTTTTTTAACCTTTCCTCCTAGGCCAAGTTTTCGCACCCCTGGAGCGTCTGGCGCTGTCCTCCGGCCTCTCTCCCGTGTGTCCTCAATTAATCGGCGGGGAGCGCCCCGCAGCTCGGGGCTGGACACCACCATGAACGTTCACCAGCCCAGGCGTGACCCCCCGTCGCCTGCCCCGCTCACGGAAGAGCCGGAGGCTTTGCCCCATCCGTCCCACCAAGCCCAACGGGCCCAGGAGAGGAGAGCGGCAGCTGGTGCCCTCCCTGGATTCCCAGCACAGCCGGCGCCGTCCGAGAGCGCAGCCTGTGCGCTGGCTGTGTCAGTAATCGTCGCGCCCGTCGTTATTGGGGGGGATCCATCAGAGCTTCCGACACAAAATCAAAGCAGGGCGGCTATTTACGGGCCATAACTCCCCTGCCCGATGCGGCCCCCGTAACAAATGGCCACTTTGTTTTCCATCCCCACCCCCGCAATTATTGGCACCATATTGACCCGTGTCTCTCGCCCGCCTCCCCTCCCGCTGGTCAGCGAGGCGTCAAATGAACGCTGCAGCAGCCAGCAGGGGCTGCCCCTCCCTGCCCCAGATCCGTCCGGCACGGCCAGCGGGGAACGCAGTCAGGTGTGTCCTATGTCGAGCGAGCCCAGAGCCGAACACGGAAAGGCAGACACACATCAGGCACGGCTTAGTGTTACGCTCACTGCCCACGTGACCGTACAGATCACTGGTGCAACCACTGTTATCCATCTGCAGCAAGTGTTCAACCCACTGTAACTAGCTTCCATCCAGTTAGCGTCCTAGCAAAATCCCAGAGACCCGACACTTCTGGGGTTTGCATTTTTCCTGTTGCTAGTGTGTGGCTGGGAAAGGGTGTAGCAACTCCGTCTGATCAGGGTAATCCCCGAGCCAGGGCCCACGGGGAGCAGAAAGGTCGTTTGACTGTGTTACCTACTGACTGTTTGGAAACTTGGAGCAAGAAGGAAAAGATTCCTGAGCTTGTGTGTGGCAAAGGAAGGACAGTGCTCCTGACCTTTTGACTAGGAAATCCAGCAGTTTGCCCAAAAGGGGATTGTGTAGGACTCTGGCTGAGGAACCAGAGGTGGTCCTGGATGTGAGTAAGACCGAGAGCCTGTTACTCCTCAAGGAAGTGTTCCTTTAGGGCAGGGCTTGGCAACCTTTCTGAAGTGGTGTGCCGAGTCTTCATGGATTAAGGGTTTGCGTGCCAATAATACATGTTAACAGTTTTAGAAGGTCTCTTTCTATGTGTATAATATCGAACTCAACTATTGCTGTGTGTAAAGTAAATAAGGTTTTTAAAATGTCTAATAAGCTTCATTTAAACTTAAATTAAAATGCAGATCTGATCAGTTTAATGTGACCCTCACCCTTGCTTTTCCTTGCTGAGTTTTCCAATATCTGGCACGTATTGGATACCCTCAGCTGCACACAGGCTTCTGAGTGATCAGTTGTTAACCAGCCCCAAGAGAGACAGATGACAGATTTCAGGTGTGAAAATACCTGTTTACACAGGTGTGTGGATCCAAATGCTGAAAGCACTGCAAGTGCAGTTTTCTTCAGACAGTTACATTGCACTGGCAGGGACGTCCAGCAGGTCAGACTAGACCCATGATCTCTCTCTACAGCTTCAAATGCGCTCTGCAGATCTCCAAACTTTGATGCCAACAATTCTGAGCTGTTTAACTCAATGAGCTGCATTTCGAAATCTTCAACCCACACCCACTGAAATACAGACAATCCAAGTCGCTTTCAGTGAACTTTTCAAGTTTAATTAGAAAATAAAAAATTGGGCCAAATTGCTGAAAATCTTGAAATCTGTCAGAAAATTCTGATTCCAGTGCTGGCATGTCCATTCGAATCTCAACGTCAAACGCAGTGCGCTGGTCCACGTGGTGTGACAGTGACGTACGCAGCAAATCCAGACTTAAAAATAGCCCAGTACAGGGGTGCTGGAACAATTTTTAAGGTGGGGGTGCTGCACTGAGCCCCCTCTTGCCTCTGTCTGCACCCCTCACTGCTTCAGGCTGGGGCCAGTGGGCCACAGTGGGGGGCGACTGCAGAGCTATGGGCCGGTGGCGGGGACCCCAGGCTGGCAGTAGAGCCCCCTGGACTGATGGCTGGGAGCTGGGGCCAGCAGCAGGCTGAGAGGGGCTGGTGGATGGAACTCCATCTGGCAAGGGGCCAGTGGCTGGTACCCCAGACCAGCAGTGGAGCTCCCGGGACTGGTGGTCAGGAGCCGGGCAGTGTGAGTGCCACCTAAAATCAGTGTGTGCCATAGGTTGCCTGCCCCTGCTTTAGAGCAAGCCCTAGGTGAAGAGGGTAAGGGCAGAATTTCTGTGAGGGGTGAATTGTTGCTTAGAGAAATTCCTAGGAAAAGGAATCCTCCTGGTAATCTGTGCATGCAGTTTGCTGTAGCTGAAGGGTGTGAGAGTGATTTGATCAAAAAAGTTTCAGTTCCTAATGGCCAGAACTTTTCTGGGGTGAATCCACTGACTTCCCTTTGGACAGATCCGGTGTGGATAGCTTTGAGAAGGTCTCAGAGGGAGTAAAAGCTGTTAAAAAAGTTGAACAGCCCAATAGCCAAGTGGCTGTGTTTGACCAGCTTGTTGGGAAGACAGTGGTGTTGGAACAGGAATGTCTCTATGCTAATTCTTTAAGTGAGCTGTCTGTGCTTCAGAGTCTGAGGACAGATTTGGTTACTGGCATTTCAGAGCAGAACAGTTTCATGGCTGAATGCTTAAAAATGCAGGGAAAGCAAGCAAACTCTCCCTGAACTGCTCTGGTATCTCTTTAAAACAGAATCCAGTCTCGAAGTTGCTGGGGGTGATAAATTCACAAGCAAGCAGGCAGGAGAGTGTCTGTGGAGATATTCAAAGCACAGCGGGTCTGAAGTTGGTGAACACACTAAGCCAGGAAAGGGATCCCACGAAAGCTTATGCTGAAATACACTGGTTAGTCTTTAAGGTGCTACAAGTATTCTTCATTTTCTGTAAGCAGGAAGTTTCAGTTTTCAACCTTCTAGAAGAAAGGTGTGGGGAAGAACCCAACCCTGCTGAAGGGAAGAGTGAGCGTCCAGCCTTGAAATTGGTAGCAGCTGAGAATTTAAAAGCTAGTGTTTGTGTTGATGTACATTACCTGATGGATTGGGTGGAGAAAAACTTGCTAATTGCTGTTAGCAAAGACAGCACACCCAATCCGGCAGTGAATTCTGTTAGACATAAGAAATCAGGGTTTGAGCTTACAAAACAAGGAAGAAAAAGAAAACTGAATTTTGCAAAGGGAAGCCACAGGATAACCCTATAAGACCCAAACCATAGTGGTATTGAGCCAAAGGTGTGCCATGACCAACATGATGGTAAATGGACACTTGCAATGGATTTGTTATTATTGCTAATGGTGATTTTTGTAACTAATGTGTTGCTAATACCAAGAATTGTAAAAATATGCAATGTGCCTAATCTTTTGGAAAATCCCTTAAACATGTTAAAAGGAATACATAAGAACACACTTTATGTTAAAAGGCCTTGTTATGCTGATGTTTCAGAGTTAATGCCTGTAAACAGTATTGGAACTTTTCGTAGGGGAAAAGACATTCCAGACCTGATCTGCTGTATAAAAAGAGAAACTGAGGCACACTACCATATTGCTTTCACAGCTAAATGTCAAGATTCCTGTACTATGGACAAAATTAATATCTACATTAATGTGATGTTACACGGGTTCTAAACATTTGCCAGAGCTTGTAAAGATAAAGTAGCTGTTTTCTTTAGCTCTTGGCAAGACCACATAAAACATACAGGAGCCATGCTGCAAAAGCAAATCCAATCCACTATTGTTCGAACCAAGATTTACCTTGAGTTTGTAAAGAGATTCAATCATGTTATTCAACATGACTTTGATAAACCATTTCTGTTACACACTGGTATGGCTTCTAACCCAGTACTAGCTGTAGTAAGACAGACCCAAGGTTGGGGAGCTCTTGGGATGCAGTCAGCGATGTTTTGTCAGCCCTTCCTGCATTAATTTTGCACTGGGGGTGTGATGTTATTGACATAAACTGTGACCTTATAAATCATTGTTGCAGCCACTGTTATATATTTGCATCAAAGGTTGTCGTGTGAGGTGTCTAAGACCAGGTTATGGTTTGCTAGTTACGATTATGCTATCTGTATGTGTGTATCACTTTTGTAGTTGAAGTTATGAATATTGGCTATGTACTTGTATATGTGTTTTGATTCTAAATAGCCTCAGAAGCATTTGGTCAGCTTCTTGAGAAAGGACTATTCTCAGTTAAAAAAAGTGAGGAATACTTGTGGCACCTTAGAGACTAACCAGTTTATTTCAGCATAAGCTTTCGTGGGCTATAGCCCACTTCATCGGATGCATAGAATGGAACACACAGAGGTAATTATATATATATATACACACACACACACACCCCCACACACACAGAGAAAGAAATGAAAAGATGGAAGTTGCCATACCAATTCTAAGCGACTATTTAATTTAAATGAGCTATTATCAGCAGGAGAAAAAAAAAATCCTTTTGCAGTGATGATCAAGATGGTCCATATCAGATAGTCGACAATGAAGTGTGAGGATACTTAACATGGAAATAGATTTTTTTTTCTCCTGCTGATAATAGGTTCCATGCCGAGGGGTGGGGCTCAGTTTCCCTGGGTGTTACGGGTTTAACAGGGGAGGGGAGAGGGATTTTGTGGGGACACAGGACCAGCGAGGGGACTTGGGACCCCAGCCAATGGTCTGGAGAATGAAGAACCCAGCGACTGGTGACCTGGCAACCCAGAGGCCCAGCTTGGGAGTCCCAGCCGGTTCTGGCCAGTGGGAGGACAACGGGCTGTGGGGAGAGAAGACAATGGGCAGAGGAAGGGCTTGAGGGAGGTGATCTCCGATGCCCAGCTGGGGAGTGAGGAGGTCTCGGGACGGAGGGAGCAGGCAGGGCCCCCCGGATGCAGGGAAACTGGGATGTGCCGAGCTGAGGGGGGCCAAGCCTGAGGCTGGAGAGTTTCCTGTGCTGGGTTCAGATGCTCAATGAACCCTCCTGTGCTATGCTGGCTGCGAGTTGCTCTGGGCTAGAGAACAGGGGGACTTGCTCCCTCTGGGAGTGGGGCCCTTGGAGGCCAGAGCGAGGGGACTCCCCCCTTGGCAGAGACGGGACTGCTAAAGCTGCGGGAGGGGAGAGGCTGGACCCCCAGGAGAGAGCGGACCCCCGAGAAGGGCTGTCGCACTGAAGGGGGCTCCCCACAGGGACCGTATGGGCCAAGAGTGGGCTCGACCTGTGAGTCTGGAACAGGGCCTGGGTCAGCCCGAGCTGGAGCTGCTGGTGCTTTTAGCTCCGGGGTCCTGGGTTGACCCCCCCTATGCTGGGGACGTCCTAAGTGCCAACTGGTCACCCAGGGGGGCTCCCTGCCCTGTCCCAGCCAGGCCGCCTGCTGGAAAAAGCCCTTCTGAGAGGGGGAAGCTGGAGGAAGCTTATGGTCAGTGCTGAGCAGCAAAGGCCGGGGGCGGCTGGGTTGGGTGTGACATTAAGGGAGCGACTCTCCTGGTGTTTGCAGTGCGCCCCCTGCTCGGCTGGGGACGTGGCGGTTTAGGGGGTGCGGGAAGGCTCTGGGGGGCACCCCGGGAGCGTAGAAGTCTCTGCCTGCTTGGGAGTCCCTGGGGCTCTGTGGGTGCCAGCTGCATTGCCCACATGACACAACTGCCGACCACATGTCGCACGGTGTGCAGTGCACGTCCCCTCCTCGCCCCAGGCCCCTCAGAGGGACCCCTGGGAGCCGCGGCCTGGCGCTGGGACCCTCCCTCTCGAGTGACTGGCCTGAGCTATTGAGCCAGTTATCTCGTTGCGCCCGCTATGGATTTGGCAATCCATCCGCAGGAGGCGTGTGTTGGCTGATAACAGCCCGCTCGCTGCACAGATGCAATCGCAGCGCGGCCAAAGGGAATTCAGCCAAGAGGGGCTTTATCCTCGGGACTGGCCCCATGGTGCCCGACCTCCCGAGGACGCAACGCTGCCTCAGGGTCGTGCCTCCCCACCCCTGCTGCGCCCTGAACGCGTGCGATTTGCTAGCCCTGTGCTTGTCTTCCTGTCTCCTCAGCGGCTGACCCCAGGGACTCTAGAACAACCTACCACTGCTGCACACAGCGGAGTGCTCTCCAGTGACAGAGGCCTGTGCTTTTGGCCTGGAAAGTCCCAGGTGCAGTCCCCACTGATGGGACCAGCACACGAGGGCGGCAGCGGGCTGGGCGGGGGAGCAGAATGGCGTCCATGCCTTGTGAAATGTTCACACAACCCCGCCCTGCTGTCCCTGACCTGGGCTCCCACCACCCTTCTGCCAACGCCTCTCCCCTCCTGGCGCTGCTGAAACGTGAGGTGGGTCTGCCCTGCGGCCCAGTTTGAGAGACCAACAAACCCGTCACCTCTGGACCGGGCCTGGCCTGAGACCCAGCTCTCTCACAAGGGGCCCCCGTCCCAGTGCCCTGAGCAGTGTGGGCTTGGCCCCCTCCTCACTGCTACTTTGCCTCCTGCGCCTGACCTGATGCTACGGCGCACAAGTGGTGCCCAGACCATGCCCAGAGAATCCCGGCATGCCAGGGGCACCGTGGGTACCGGGAACTCCAGACAGAAGCCAGGCAGCCAAGAGCTCGGTGTAAATCAGCATTTTTATTGTCTGAACGCGCTGGAACTCAGAGCAGCCGAAGGAAAATGTCTCTTTCTTCCTTTCTTGGTTACTGTTTATTTGATTCCCCTGAGCACCACAATCCAGCTCCCGCTGAGTGCACTGGATCAACTCGGAACCGTCCGAGAGAAGAAACGGAACGGAGGGAAAGCGAGAAACCCCGGAAAGCTTCATACACAGCGAGCGAAAGCCGACACAGCCTCTAAACCTAGCAGCCTAGCACAGCAAAGGAAGAGCTCCTAGCCGAGAACAGACACAGACAGACAGACAGACAGACAGAAGTCAGATCATTCTCTGCTTCCTTTCCCCTTCTCCGGGTGCTCCTGGGCCTACAAAGTGAAAGCCAAGTGCCCGGTGCACTGGATCTTTGGTACAAGAGCTCTGAAAGTCCACCCCAGCGCCAGCCGCCCACACCCTGGCTCAGTCCGGTTCCTTGTCCTCCAGGGCAGGTGGAACGGCCCCGTGGCTGTCCAGCCCTTCCAGCGACGCCGGGCACTGATGCGGTGCCCAGCACGTCGCAGCAGCAAAGCTGGCGGGGAGGCTCGGCCCCAGTTGGGAGCCTTGACATTACACATCCGCTCTGGGGGGAGCCCCGGGGGGGCTCGGGAAGAGAATCCTCTTCGGGGAAGAGGGCGTCTTTGGTCAGTTGCAGGATTATTGTCATTTGGGAGGATGGGAAGGGGAGTCAAACCAGGAAGCGCCTGTGCCAGCGGGCCACGGCTCTGAGTCTGCCGACGGCTCCCAGCTCGGCACGGCTCTCCTGGCCTCGCCCTGCCGTAGAAAGCACTGAGGTTGCAAAGACCACGCAAGCCAGACTCTGGGTGTCCCCCCCCCAGCACCCTCTGCCAGCCTGGCGGTTGGCACATCCTGGCGCACAATGAGGTAGACGTGAGGTTAGATCCGCTGGTTCCCTTCTTTAGTACCACAGCAATTTACACGCGCACAAAGGGCTCTGGAGCCGCGGCGGGCAAGGGCCCTGCAGGGGTGGATGAGGTAGCGCCTTGTGCTCCCCGCCTGGCTCCTTCTGTCTGCATCTCTGCACAGTGAGGTATTTTGTGGGGGGTCTTTGCAGCCAGGTCGGGGAAGGGAGTAGATGGGGACGGGCAGAACCACCTCTGGCATGGGGGGAGGGCTGGATCTCAGTGCCATGATGGTGACAATGGGACAAACTGGGCTGCATGCTCCCAGCGGTTGGCCTCCCCTAGACGGGCCCCCTCCTGCACCGCGTGCTCTAGACTCCGCCCACCACTTACACTCCGCCCTCCCCCAGACTCCGCCCCCTTCTCAACACAGTCTGCCCCTCCCACTAGCCCTAGCTCCTCTGCCCTTCTCCACCTGCCCCAGTTTCGACAGGACCTGCCCCCCACAACCCCAGCCAACCAACCGCCCTGCTTCAGATTGCTCCCCACCAGTCCCTCTGCACCAGGAGCTGGGGGGGGGGCAGGTCTCGGGGTGTGCTGGGGGAGGGGAAAGCCAGCTGGGCCAGATGCTGTCACATCTGCACAGCTGCCCCGCCCCCCACTTCAGTGGGTCCAGCTCTCCTCCTGCTCCACCCCCTGCCTCCCTCTGACCCATCCCCTCAACACCTGGCTCCATCCCCACAACCCCAAGACACTGGGGCCATCTCTTCTGCTGCCCCCGCCCCCAATCCCAGAGCCCCCCAGCAGGCTGCCCCAGTGCAGCCCCGCACACCGCAGTGCTGAGGCCAGGCCGTGGGGGGTGGGGAGGGGCTCTGCCAGCGATGGGGGAGGGGAGGTGGGGTACAGAATGGGGGAGGTGAAATGTCCCGCATTTTTAATATCACAATTTCTGTGGAAACCCCCCATTTCCATTGTCCCTCTGTTTGGCCCTTCCGGGCGTTTCCCCTGGGCCAGTCACCCAGCCTGGCCGTGTTAGTGTGAGACCCCCCTGCTGCTGGGACTGTGCCCTATACAGCATTGCCCTGCCTCTGCCCGTGGGCTGCGGGGGGGTGGTGGGGGCACAGATCCTGTCCTGAGAGCCCCTGTGGGGTGGGAAGGAGCTTGGTGTGGTTTGGCCCCAGGGCTTGGCGGGATCTGGGCTGAGAGCCCTGTGCCCGCAGCTCAGGGGGCAGAGCCAGGCGCCTTGGGGCTGGGGATCCCTGGTTTAACCCCGTGAACTGGCTTATCTGAGTGCCCCACTCCTCCCCCCACCTTGGGGGCCTTGGGGGTGGAGGAGGGGAGCATGGGGCAGGGGGGACAGTGCAGGCCCACAGGGGGTGCCCTCCCTGTAACCCCGGTGCAGGGTTGGGGGACTTGAAAGAGAAGGGGCAAAGAGGGCCCAGCAGCAGAGCTAGGAGCTGCCTGGCACAGGAGCCCAGACACCACTGTGAGGGGCTGCTGTCCCCAGCCGGCATTCAGACAGGGCTGGACAGGCTTGTGTGCCCAGCCAGCCCCATCAGCTCTGCCAGCCCACCCGGCTGGGGGCAGGATGGGGCCCTTGGGGGTTGGCTGAGTCCAGGAGGAGCACTGTGGGCAGTGAACCAGCCCCAGCCGCACACACTCCCCTCCCCTGCCCCCTGCTCTGTCTCTCTGCCCCCCTGCCGCCAGCTCCCCCTTGTCCCTTCTTGTCCCGCTCTCCAGCCCGGCCTCGGGGCGCCATGGCTGGCAGCTTCTCCAGCACAATCCACATCGTTTGCTAAGGATGAGCAAGGAGACAGGATCGTATGTGAGTGTGCAAGGGGGTGGCTACCACAAGTGAGTGTGTAACAGGGGGTACCATGAGTGAGTGTGTAAGGGGGCAGGCTCTATGTAGAACAAAGAAAGGGGGCCCAAAGACTGTGTGTGTGTAATGGAGATAGGGGATTGCACGTGGGAGTGCGGGGGTGGGGGATGCGCTGTGTGTGTGTGCGCGTGCCTGTGCATGGGGTATCACACATGAGTGTGTCGGGGGGGGGGGGTGCATGCAGATCCCTTTGCCCTGCTCAGTGACTCGTGAGCAGCCACATCGCCCCCCTGCCCCGCACATTGTCCTGCTAAGGTGAAGTCCAAGTGTGTTCAGTGAAAACCAAAGTACTCAGTGCTCCCAGCCCGAGCCGTGTTAGTGTGAGACCCCCCGTCACGGGCCAGGGCAGCCCAGCCAGAGCCCCCCCACCCCCATAGGTCAGGGCAGCCCCGCCAGAGCCCCCCACCACCACAGCAGCCCGGCCCGAGCCCTGCTCCCCTGCCCCAGCTGAGTCCTATGGCCCAGGGGGCCAGGGCAGACGGGGTCTCACGGAGCCAGAGGCGGGGGCATGTCGCAGGTGCCCCCTGGGACTCTGGACTCCAAGTTGCTTTATTACTGAGAGGGCTGGTGGGGGGTTGGTGGGGGCACTCGGGGGCCCCGCGGCTGGCGTCTCTCCCCCCTCACGGCGAGGCGCTGGCGGGAGTGTGGCTGTGTGAGGAGGCCACGAGCCGCTGGGTCTGTGCGGGCACCGGGCTCGACTGGCCGTGGGAGCTCCTGCTGCTGTTGCTACCGGGTGCCCCTGGGCCGAGGGGTCTGCGGGCAAACAGGACACCTGTGGGGGCAGAGAAACACAGGGTGACCCAGCTCGCCCCCGAGGGCACCGCAGAGCCCATGACCCCCCAGCTACGGCGCCCGCGGGCACAGGTCTGGCCTGAGGGCCTGCGATATCCCCCCTCCCCACACCCGAGTCCCCTTGTGTCCCCCATTATTCTCCCTGCACCCCGGCCTCTCCAGAGCCCCCCTGCAATTTCTGCCTTTTTCCCAACTTTATCCCAGCAGCCGCTTTGCTACAGACATGGCCGGGCTGTAGTTCTCCGAGGTTTGGTGCCCCGGATCTGGCCTGACGGCGCTGCCAGCCCCTGGCCTTTGCCTGGAGCCACATTAGGGGGGCCCTCTCCAACTGTGATCCTCTACACGTCACCCCCAACAAGACCCAGCGCCAGGGCCAGTCCCTGCCCAGCTCTACTGGCCACCTCCCGCCCAAGCCAGGCCCGGAGAGGGGAGGTGGCTGGGCCAGGCAGCGCTGGAGATCAAACCTTTGCTCACGTGGCTTCTCCCTGCCCGGTGCATGAGCCCCGTCTCTGGGGCATCCCCTGGGCTGCTTCTGGGAGTGGGGCCGGGCATGGGCCACGCACGGGGGATGCCCTCTCTCGCCCACTCCCACAGCGAGACCAGGTCCCCTCCAGCCACGTCCAGCGCCCGGTTCACCGCTGCCTTCCCAGCGATGCCCTCCATGGCCGTGCACTGGGCTGCCCTCCCCATGGGCCCATCCCCGAGGGCGCAGGAGTCGTCTCCTCCGCAGCCCCACCTCCTATTTCTGCCTGCACGGTTTCCTCCTCCTCTGCCCCTGGCCCCGCTGCGACCCCACTGCCTAGTGCCTGGCACCTGGGCACGGCCTGTCGGCAAGGAGCCCTGGCAGTAGCTGGGGTGTCAGGCCAGCCAGCGCTTCCAAGGATGGCCCAGAGACAGGGCTCGTACCAGCCCCAACCTTTCCGTAGAATTAAATATTTAAGTGCTGTCAACTCCCGTGGGATATTTTAATGGGGGCAGCTCGGCATGGCTAGGGGCGTCTCTAGGGGGCAGCAGCGTGACCCACTTAGCCAAAACGGAAACGCACACTTAAAGGGCCAGGCCCCAGACAGTATGAAACCTTCCCAGCCACCTCCACGGGGTCTCTCGGCCGTGGGCCTGTCCCTGCTCTGCTCAGAGACGGAGCCTGATCCACTGCAGTCCATGAGCTGGAACAGGGTGGAAGATTCTGGGTCATTCAGACTCTTCCCTGAACTCCCGCTTCCTGGGCCGCGCCCTCAGCACAGATCTGTCCCCGCCTGCATCTCTGCTCCCAGCCACGCAGGCACCCAGCAAACTGAGAACATGAGAACGGCCATCTGGGGTCAGACCAATGGTCCATCCAGCCCAGGATCCTGTCTGCTGACAGTGGCTAATGCCACGTGTTGCCGAGGGAATGGACAGAACAGGGCAATTTTGCGTGATCCATCCTGTCATCCAATTCCAGCTTCTGGCTGTCAGAGGTTTAGGGGCATCCGGAGCAGGGTTGCATCCCTGCCCATCTTGGCCAATAGCTATTGATGGACCTATACTCTATGAACTTATCTAGTTCCTTTTTGAACCCTGTTATAGTTTTGGCCTTCACAACGCCCTCTAGCAAGGAGTTCCACAGGTTGGCTGTGTGTTGTGTGAAGAAATACTTCCTTGTGTTTGTTTTCAATGTGCTGCCCATTCATTTCATTGGGTGACCCCTGGGGCTTGTGTTATGCAAAGGGGTAAACAACACTATGACCCTCAGCAAAAGCTTCTGTACCCACACTTGTATGGTACCCACCATTGTGGTGTCTGGGCACCTGGACGTGATTTAGATTAAAGGCCGGGGATCTAACAGTGAAATTCCACCTGTGCAGAGTGGCTGGTGCCCCTTGGGGTGCCGGTGATGTCTCGGGTGTATAGCCCTTCTGCCAGCCCACTGCCATGAGAGACACTTTGCCAGCGGGTTTCACGGATGGATGTTGAGATTCAGGGATCTCGGGTTCCCTCCCTGGCTCTGGAAGTGGAGTTCTCCAGCGGGCACGAGCCGGGGAGCCGCCGTCCACTGCCTTGGCTGCAGCGTCCGTCCGTCCATCTGTCTGTGCCAGTCCCCCTGGCTGTGCAGTGAGTCCCCATCCCCACGCTACGACCAACTGATCCCGCAGTCATTAGATCCCAGCCTCTGGCACTACTCCCCCCACACCCTCCGAACGCCCCCCACCCACCGAATCGACTGCGGCTCACCAGGGCCATCCGCAGCTCTGTGGCTTCCCGCGCTCTCCCTCCCCGACCCCGCCTCCCCGGCAGGCTCGACCAGGCCACTTCATTACGATGGATTGTATAGTAGAGACATCAGATTGAAGGACGGACTCGCCGGCCGGGCAGTGGCTAGAACGTATCGGATTTCCTGGCCGCAATTACACGGGCCGAGCGGCCCTTCTATTTACCTGTGTAGACAACTCCATTTATTTCTATTGACATGTTGATGCTGCTAATGCTGTTGGTGGACAGGTTCAATGCGGTCTCCTGTCTGTCATCTGGGGAAAGGAAAGACCGATGTGAGCATGAAGAGAAACAAACGAGACAGGAAACAAAGCCCCCCTCCCCCTCCAGCCAGCTGACTAGCCCCCTTTGCCTCTCCGGGTTCGCAACACCTGGGGTGTTTTCCTCCCTGGTTTTGCTGGGGCAGAGGGTGGGATCTTGCAGGGCCTGGCTGGGGGAGCAATTCCCATCCCTCCCCGTGGCTGCCACGTTTGGTGGAAGGGAGAGTCGCGTCCTGGCCTGGGGACCAAAGTCACCTGGTGCCGCCTTGCACAAGAACATCCTGGTGTCACCAGGCAACAGTGATGGGGTTTGACAGGCTCCCCCAAAGGTGACATCCCTTGAGCAGTGCCAGTGGGGCACCAGATCTGGGCATCACAGCCCTCCCCCTATCCCTCCATCTCTACCTCTCCACTTATCATACGTACTCCTCTCGCTGGCCATCCATCCATCCCGCTATCAGTACCCTCTGCCTTCCTCACTAGTCATTCATTGGTGTGTCC
>ML677491.1:4072744-4086883 GCA_007922305.1 Dermatemys mawii | reverse complement strand
CCTCTGCCTTCCTCACTAGTCATTCATTGGTGTGTCCTCACTACCTCATCTGTCCCTCCATCCCTCCATCCATCCATCCATCTGTCCATCCATCCATCCCTCCCTCCCTCCATCCATCCCTCCATCCATCTATCCATCACGCTATCGGTACCCTCTGCCTTCCTCACTAGCCATTCATTGATATGTCCTCGCTTCCTCCTCATCTGTATAGACCCTGATCCATCCATCCATCCATCCCTCCATCCATCTGTCCATCCATCCCTCCATCCCTTCCTCCCTCCCTCCATCTTTCCCCTCCACCCGCGCCGCCAGCCCCTGCCCTTCCCCCTCTGTCCACCGCATCCCTGCCCCTTCCTCTCCGCCCCTCCCCCTCCACCCACCCCGCCAGCCCCTGCCCCGCCCCCTCCCTCCACTCCTGCCCCCCCCGCCCCGCCCGGGACCTCGGTTGCTGAGGGTGATGTTCATGGGGAACTGCGAGGCCATGGCCAGCAGGTTCTGCTGCAGGGCGTGTTGCACCAGCCGCTGCTGTTCCTCCGCCATCAGCGCCACCTTCTTCTCGGGCGGCTCCCCCGGCTCCAGCTTCTCCCGCAGCTGCTCCAATGCCGCCGCCTGGGACGCGGCGATGTGGTGCCCCGCCAGGCTGACGGGGATGGCGAGCCGGCCGGGCACCGCCGCCGACAGGACGCCGTCTTCTGGAACCACGAGGCGGGGGAAGGGCTTCAGAGGCTGGCAGCCGGGTCACGGGGCCAGGGGGTGGGCTGGGGCAGGATCCCTCCGGTGCCAGCAGTGGAACGCGTCGCTCCTGGGCCCGGCTGCGTGACGAGGAGCAGAGCAGCTCCGGGAGCCCCTGACCCCTCCCGGTCTCTGCTGGCTGCCAGACCAGAGTCCCGCCAGGGGGACGCTCGCCAGGGCTGGAGTCAAAGTGGCACCTTGGTCCGGACACAGCAGCGGTGCCTACGCACGGTGCCGCTCGGTGCCGGGAAGGCATTTCCCCTGTCTGGGGGCTGGGCAGGGGTTTGGCTAGGGAGCAGGGCACATCGCCTGTCTCCAGGAAGCTGCCCCGGGGCCAGATGGGTGTGTCCCGCCCCACGAATTGCCTGCAGCTGCAGCAGGAGGGGGGCATCTGGTCCTCTTCCCGCCTCCTCCACCCCCGGGTCCCCACGCTCTGGGGTGTCCGGCAGCGGTGGTGTGTCCATTCGGGTGCCGGATCCCCAGCTCGCAGGCAGCACAGAGCACAGAACCCCACATCCCCTGCCCCCAGGGCCAATGGAGACCTCCCGCTAGCTGTTGGTAGGAGGCTGCGAACAGGCCCGATCCCCTCTCTCCCTCGCTGTGGGGCGGCCCCGCCCCACCCCACCCACCTTTCTTAACGGCGTGCACTTGGCTCATCTGGCTGCAGCTGTGCGTGGCGATGGTGAGGGCCGGCACGGGGATCTTCGGGGAGGCCAGCAGGGCCGGGGTGCCCACGGGGGAGTAGCTGAAAAGCGCCGTCCCGAAGCTCTGCCTCCGCCCCTCGCGCCGGTTGCTGTCGATGGCGGCCTGGAGCTCGCCGGGGGAGCTGAGGGCTCGTTTCTCACACTCGTAGGGGTACAGGTACTTCATGTATCTGGGAGGGGGCGGGGGGGGGAACAGAGGGGGGATAAGCCCCCAGCTCCCCCCTCCCCCCCTGTCAGCTGAGACAGGACCCCGGACCGGTTACCAACCCCATGTGAGCATTTCAAAGGACAATGGCTCACAGCCCCATACGCCCTGTGCTCAGCCCCGCAAGGCCCCTGGGCGCTGACTCCAGGGGCCTACAGGATTGGGGCAACCACACAGGAAAAGTAATGGGTGCTGAGCACCCATCGCCCCCCCCAGCACCTCTCACTTGCTGGCGGCCCCCGGACCAACTCCTCCCTGTGCCTCCCACCTGCGGGAAACAGCTGTTTCAGGACGCATAGGAAGCTGCAGGAGGGAGGGAGAGGAGTGGGGATGGGGTGGGGGAGAAGCGGGGACAGGGCACATTCAGGGGCGGAGGCGGGGAAGAGGCAGGGCGGGAGGTTGGGGGAAGGGGTAGAGTGGGAGCAGAGCAGGGATGGGAAGAGGCAGGGTAGGGGCTGGGGCTTGGGGGAAGGGGTGAAGTGGAGGCAGAGCCTGGGGCGAAGGGGGATCGAGCATCTCCTGGCTAGAGGGAAAGTTGGCACCTATGGTAAGGCCTGCCTGGCATTATCATTAATGATTGGGTTGTACTGTTGCCTAGACAGCCCATTCAGCATGGAGACCCCCATGGTGCTCAGTGCTGCACAAACGCATGTGCAAACCCACAAGGGGCAGAGTTAAGGTTAGGTGGGCAACCTTCACTCTGGCATTTGCTGACTTTTGAGCGATTCCCTTGGCAGCCTTGACGTTCTCTGAGCCACCCCTGGTCCTTTGGGTCCAAAACCGGCGGCATCTACTACCTGAGCTAAGGTAGAGTACGTACTACCTGGCAGGAGCCACTGGGCTGGCGCTGGGAGTGGAGCTGAGCAAGGGAGGAAATCCAGTGGCACCCCCCTCTCCAAAGCCTACTCCTCCCGATCTGACTCACCCCTTACCCACCCTCCAGCCCCCACCCCCTTGGCACTGCCCAGCCCAGCTCTCTCCCGCCCCCTGGCCCTGCGACGGCCGCTCACTGGGTGCGGAGTGTGAACGCCGCACTGGTGATGGAGGTGGGGAGGTTGAGGCCTTTGGTGATCTCCCGCCAGATCTTCTTGTTGATCACTTCGACCAGGCCGCCCTTCTCCGTCACCAGCCGGTACAGCGTGTACAGATCCAGCACCTGCTTGGCCATGATGGGGATTCGGTTCACGGGCGTCCCTGAAAGAGATCGAGAGACACGGAGAGAGAGGAAGGGTGCGAGTGAACGAGAGAACGCGTGTGCACTGGAGAGTACGAGGGGGTGTGTGCGTATGTGTGTTCACGTGCACGCCAGGCAGACAGAGGGAATGCAAACAAGAGAGAGAAAGAGTGTGAGTGAACGAGAGAGCGTGTGTGCACCGGAGAGCACGAGGGTGTGCGTGTGTTTACGTGCACACCAGGCAGACAGAGGGAATGCAAACAAGAGAGAGAAAGAGTGTGAGTGAACGAGAGAACGTGTGTGCACTGGAGAGCACGAGGGTGTGCGTGTGTTTACGTGCACACCAGGCAGACAGAGGGAATGCGAACAAGAGCGAGAAAGGGAGGCTGTCAAACATACACCTGGTGGGAGAAACTGGGCACAAGCAGGGGAAGCGTCTGAGGTCCTCACCCCCAAGCACCCGGCAAGACCCCATCTAGGGGGCAGTGCAGCTCGGTGCTGAGTCCCTGGCAGCTCTGCCCGAGAGCGGGCGGATTAGTGCTCGCTGGCTCGACTATTTCTGTAACACGGATGCGCCAGCAGCGAGGAACGGGGCCGAGACCAACTCATCCCACCCCGGCTCTGCAGTAAGGGTCCTCTGCTCCCCAGGCGAGACTTGAATCCGCCCCCCGCTCCCGGAGGTGAAATGCTTTCGAAGCCCAAGCCCTGTCGCTTGGCAGTGTGGACGAAGCTCAAGATGAGACCTGACTCAGACGGTCTCTGCAGTGTGGCCACGTTAGCACGGCTGGGAGGCCTGGCAGGGGCAAGCCCACATTTACGCTGCAGTGTGGACGTACCGTTAGTGCCCCGCTCTGACCACTTGGCCACGTGCCGTCCTCACGACAGGCCCCCGGCAGGAGACGCCCGCTGGGCTAACGTGTGGCGCAGAGCGGCCTCTCTCCGCTGCTAAATTGAAATCAATTGCAATAACCCTGCTGCATCGACAGCTCCTCCGGCAGCCCCCAGGACCAATTACTGTCTTCTGCAGCCCCACGGAGCCCCCTTCAGCCCCACACCGAGAGCCTCGCCCGACGGCATGGATAGCACAGGTGAGATTTACCGTCACGGTGCGGAGGGCTGGCGGGGGGACAGGAGAGTCTGCCTGCTCCCCACCCCCGCAGCAGAGAACACAGGGCTCCCTGCCCCTCACTCCCCTCCGCCCCAGGCTTTCAGAGCAGCCCCCGTCCCCACCCTTGCCCAGACCCGCTCCCGGCTGGAGGGCTCGCCTGGGCCGGGGGCTCTGACCCACCCACATTAACCTGGGCTTTGCCTTTTCCACTTTATGGGGCGGCCTGGAGTCCTGGTCGGAGCCTCAGCAGGCAGCGGGAATTCCCGCTGCTCCGAGGGCATAACGCTCTGGGGGCGGGAGGGCTGCACGGGGCAGAGACCCGAACCAGAGCCCCACGGGCCCTGCCATCACCTGGGCCTTTGCTCACCTGCCCCAGGCCCCAGCAGGGGGGGTGGCTGGCACGATCCCCTGAAAACAATCCACCTGAGGGTAGGGGAGCCCCTGGGTGAGGGAAGAGACTGATTGAAATCCCCATCTTCTAGGAGTCTAGGGGAGGAGGGTTCCTGGCGGTTCCCCTCTTTCTGCCCCCACGGAGGCCCCCCAGCAGTTTCCCCCCAGGAGAACTGCGTCTGGGCTGCAGCAGGGGCAGAGTGGCAGAGGGCACCCCACCCAACGGGCTGGTACTACCTAGGACAGTAACCCCAGCTGCCCTTAGAGCCGCACACTTCCTGGCTTTCTCCCAGGGCCGGCAGGTTCTGCCCCGACTGCGCCCGGAGGCCTGTGCGTGTGATGGTGAGATGGGACATGCCTTTCTGAGGCTGAGTCCCAGAGGGGTCCATGGGTTTGACAGTCCGTCTCCAGCAGGGGCTAGCACCAGACACTTCAGCAGAACGTGGGAAATCCCTGGAAAGTGCCTGATTTCACCGTCTTGTAGCAGCTGAGGCAATTCCTTCCTGACCTCACTTACCAGGGATCTACCTATGCCCTGGAACATGAGGATTCCTGGCTCCTGAAGCCTTATTTACTCTATTAATTATTTCCTTACTAAGCTAACTGCAGATGTGGCTCTTATTAAAGAGACCTCTGATCCCCTTAGTGAATCTTACTGTTTGTCTCCCTAATATCCTGAGGCAGAGGGAAAGCCCTGCTCCGGGCCAGCGGCACACGCGCAGGGAGGAACCAATGAGAACAGTGCAGCCGGGGCGGGCTGGGGAAGCCGAGGCCCCAGTCCCGCGCCAGGCAGGCTCACACACTGTGTATCCAGACCCGCCGGGAGAGCTACGCACCCCAATCCTGGCAGCAACGCCCCCCCGCCTTCCGCTGATACAACACTTTGCAAACTCCGCGCCGGCCGCTCTGTGTGGCCGTGCCGCAGCCGGCGGATCACGGCGCCTCGGGGAGAAGGGGCCCAGATTTATTCTCTGCCTTTCTTCGGGGCGGGCGGTGGCGCGGATCGAAAACCCATCCATCCCGCCCGCCCAGCCTGTCACCGGAGCTCCCCACCTCGGACGAAACCGTCACTCACCGCAGCTTTCTCGCGGCCCTAATTTATGGCCCTGCTATTGGCTTGGCTTCTTCTCCTACGCCTGAAAAATGAGCTCCCTTTCTTCCCTCCTGCCTCCATTGAACGTCGGTGTCTGGGCGGGTTGGCGAGAGGCCTTTGTTGTCCCGTCTCCCCGTCTCGCCCTGCAAAGCTATTTCCTCCGTGTTGCAGCCGCGCTCCTCCACTCCGCCCGTCCACGGGGGCGTCGAGCCCCCTCCCTCGGGCTGCCCAGCTTCGGGGGCAGCGCCGGGGCCTGCCCAGCCGTTAGCGTCCGGGACAGCAGGGCCCAGTCGCGGCCCTGCCCCCTGCGCCCCACGCAGCACGGGCTGGGAGCAGGGCTGGTGCGGAGCCCTTGGCTGGTGCACACCTGCTGCAGGGCGGCTCTGCAGCCCCGTAGTGTGACCAGGCACTGGACCCCGGGGGTTTGCACCAGGGGTTCTCAGGCTGAGCTCGGTTACCCAGCCCACAGCAGGCCTAGACCCTCGGCCTGACCTCACGCCCCAACCCCTAACCTGACAGCTTGTCCGGCCTCTTCCCCTCCACCCCGCCAGCTAGCACAGCTCCTCCCCATGCCCCATGCCCCAGGATCACAGCTCCCCCGCCACCCCATGGCACGGGATCACAGCTCCCCCCCCCCCACGGCACGGGATTATAGCTCCCTCCTGTGCCCCATGGAATGGGATCACAGCTCCCCCCAACCCCATGGGATCACAGCTTCCCTCCTGGGCCTCATGGCACAGGATCACAGCTCTCTTCCTTTGCCCCAATGCACAGGATCACAGTGCCCCTCCTGTGACCCACAGCATGGGATCACTGCTCCGCCCCCACAGCACAGGATCACAGCTCCTCCCATTAGCCCCATGTCTGCCCCACACAGGCCGGGCGCTCTGCAGTTCTCTCTTGGCCATTTCTGCCCTATCCTGTGGGAAGGTGGTTTGGTGGGTCTCGACCTTATTCCCCAGTGGGACAGCCCCCCCGCCAGCCGAGAGGCCGAGGCAGAACGCCCCTCTCCCCCCAGGCCGGGCAGAGTCGGGGGCACCTGCCCCACTGCCCAGCACTCAGTTGAGGAGAGCAGGATGCCGGGTTCCTATCTGAGATCACCATCACCCCCTGGCACACAAGGGCTGTTCACCCAGCCCAACCCCTCCAGCACTTTTGCCAGCCTCAGCCCCAGTCCCAGCCCCTCGCATCCTCAGTTCTGGGGGCGGGGGGCGATCTCTGGGTCCTGCCTCAACAGCTGCTAAAGCTAAACGCTGCCTGTTTGCAGGATTGATGGTCCCTCCCGCCCCCCCCCCCCCAGCTAATGAAAATAGCTTCTCATTAATCTCGGGGCCCCCCGCTGAGGCCCCGGGACAAAGGCACCTGTCTCCCTCCTCCCCCGAAGAGTAATGGCGCTGGGCTCGTTTGCTGGAGAGCTCCACAAAAGCCCCATTCAGGAGGCACAGCCATTGTGGGGCTCCAATTAGCTGGGGATTGACTGACGGTGAAGCGTTATCGGCTGGGCCCTCCGCTGGCCGCCGCTCGCTCGGGGACAGACACCACGCACGAGGCGAGGGGCGGCGGGAACAGGTGCCGGGGAGATGGGAGGTCCCTGTCCCGGGGGACACAGACGCCCCTAGCCAGGTGGGGCATTCATTGGCTGGTGCCGTTGTGCCCTGGGGCGGGGGCGAAGCCAGTCCTGGACCGACCGTGCTCACTGACGGCACGTTGATCTGGATCGAAGCTGTGCTGCCCGGTGCCCGGATTCACAGCAGGGCGCAATGTGCCCCCTCTCGGGAGTCCTTCCCCAGCCTGTGCTGGCCTGGCTCGTTCCCCTTCTCCGGGGCGGGTGACCGTGGGCCATGCTCCGCTCCAGAGCTGTCTGCATGCATCGAGGCCAGTTCGGGATTTCAGTGCCACGGACGGAGTCACTGAACCCCTCTGGTTAGCCACAGGGAAGCCCCAGCGGGGATCGTCCTGGGCAGGGGGGATTGTCCTGGGGGTGAGGAGGCCGGGCGGCTGTGCGGGAGGGGCAGTCAGGCTGGGTGGATCGTCCCATGGGGAGGGTGCAGGGCCAGTGGAGGGTGAACCTGTGGGCGCCAGGCGCTGCAGTAACTCCCCCGTGACGCCCCATTTTTTACCTCTGCTCATTTTGACCGTCCCGCTGACAAATGAAAGGAGCTCAACTGCTGAGCCAGGCGGCGAGCAGAACACACGTTACGTTTCATTTGGGCTGAGGGTGGCCACATCAATCGGCCACGTCCCACCGGGCGAGCCACACGGGGACAGGGGGCTTGGGCTGCCGCTGGCCTTTCCGCAGCTCTTCCGTGGGGGGGTCAGCACCACGGTCGCCCTGAGGGGGCCCGGGGACAGGCACGACTCCCTGCGCCATCGGCGGCCGCAAAGCCCAGTACATCTGCCCATCCGGGGTGGCCCCCCTGCCGTGGAGGGGACACCAGGGTTAAGGTCTTTAAGGTGTCTGCTGAAGACATCCTTACATTGTCTCCCGGACCGGAGTCTCCACCCACGGGTGCCCCACACCCTGCCCTCCAGGGGCTCAATCACTGGCACAGGCGAATGGTGGGGGGAGCTGGGGAATCGCCTCCCCCAGGGAAGAGACAGGACCCCCAGCACCCAGGAGTGGGGGGAGCACTGGAGAATGGGCTGGAGGGAAGGAGCTTCCAGCAGCTGGGCTGGGGCAGGGCAATGGCCCTGGAGCCGACTGCAGGGCGTGGAAGGCAAAGCCTGACTGACACGCAAGGCCCAGCCCCGCCAGGGCTCCTGGACAGCCCTCAGCCTGATCTCTCTACACTGTGCCATGGCAGCCGGGAGCCACGGGGTGTCCGTGGCGGCTGGGAAAAAGTTTCGGTGGAGGGTTGCCAGGAGTCCGATTTTCGACCAGAACACCCAGTTGAAAGGCGACCCTGGCGGCTCATTAAAAATCCAGTTGGCGGCGTAGGCAGGCTCCCTACCCGACTCTGCATGGCTCCCAGGGAGGGGCGATATGCCCCTCCAGCTCCTAGGCGTAGGGACAGCCACAGGGAGCTGCAGGGCAGTGCGCAGAGCCACCTGGCCGTGCCTCTGCCTAGGAGTTCGATAGCCATGTCACCACTTCTGGGAGCAACCTGAGGTCAGCGCATCCTGGAGCCCGCACCTGAACCTCCTCTCGCACCCACCCTGCCTCAGCCCGGTGAAAATGAGCGAGTGAGTGAGGGTTGGGGAGAGCAAGTGATGGGGAAGGAGGGGGAGCTGGAGTGAGCAGGGGCGGAGCCTTGGAGAAGGGGAGGGGCAGGAGTCCCCACACACGCCCCCTCCACCCATCCATCCCCACGCACGCCCATTTGTCCTTATGTCCGTTCCTCTCCACCCATCCGTCCCAATGCACACCCTTCTCCACTCAGCCATCCCCATGCACGCCCCTCTCTGCTTCTCCAGCCTCATGTACACTCCCTCCAGTCATCTGTCCTCACACATGCCCCCTCTTCACGTGTCCGTCCCCACGCAGGCCCTTCTCCACCCATCCATCTGTCTGTCCCCCCCATACCCCGTCCAGTCCCCCACGCATGCCCCACCCCTCACAGGGCAGTGGGAGTGGGAGGGTGACTTGAAGCTCTGGTCTCTTTCCCGACTGCAAACACCTTTCCAAAGCTGATGTGACTTTAACGCAAGATCCCACCTGGGCACCAAGGGCTGGTCTACGCACTCCCGGCCCCTCGTCACAGGGCAGGGAGTGGGTCTTTATTGGGATGTGGCACCAGGCACTCCCATGGGGACATGAAATGCCCTGCAGCGCCTGGGTGTGAATGCGTGTGCCTGGGCACGTCCGTGAGTGCACATCCGTGCACACTGAAGTGCCAGTGTAAGTGTGCAAATGGGAGGCATGTGTATACGTGAGTGCCTGCCGGTGCAGGCTGTGTGGGAGCTGTCGCCACTAGTGCTGGGTGTGAGTGCGGTGGCAGAAGGCCTGGGGATGTGTGTACACAACGCGTGTGCGTGTGAGCACGGCAGGGAAGTGCACACGTGTGTGCCTGCCGCTGTGAATGAGTGTGGGTCACAGGTATGTCCCTCGCTATGGGGTGAAATACGCTCCACTGCCATGAAAGGCTCAGGGGTCCCCCCCCCGCCCCACAGACATCGCCAGGGAAGACGGGAGAGACCCTCCCTCCATGACCAGTGTGTGGAGCTCGGCAGCGGCTGATTAATGATGTGCGGGGTCAGAGGGCACCGCCGGGTCCCCGACCTCCCCATGGCTAATGAGGTGCAGAGCGCTGCGGCCCGGCTTGCCCCTGCCGCAGGCTGGGTGGGAGAGCTCGCCGGAGGGCTGGCCGTGCGACGCACGGGGGAATCAGATGCATGTGTTATCACAGGGTGTGGGAGAGTCCAGTTCCCACACCCCCCACTTCCTGGGATTCACAGTGATTCTTAGCCAGCCAGTAGATCAGAAGGTTTATTGGAGATGACAGGAACACAATCCAACTCAGAGCTTGTCAGTACAAACAGGACCCCCTAGTCAGGCCCTAGTAAGACCCCAAATCCGGGCTCCCCCCTCTGCCCCAGCCAACTTCTACCCTCTCCAAAACCCTGCAGCCGTCCCCCTTCCTTTGTTCACTTCCTGGGCTCTAGGTGTCATCTCCCCTCCCTCTTCTCATCTCAGGTTACAGCTCCAGGTATCTCCCTTCAGATCAGCTTCCCCCTCTCCAGTGAACTCTTGAGATCATGTCCACCCTTCTCCCTGCTTGTCACCCGTGGGTAGCAGGGGATGGGAGGGACCCAGAATGGATCCAGGCACAGGAGGAAGCTCCGAGGAGCTGGGGAGACGTCAGACAAGGGGAGGGGGGTGATGTCATTTCTCAAACAGCGTCTCCCTGCAGCGTGGCGCCCAGCTGGCCACACCCAAGAGTCAATGCACCAGGCAAAACCAGCCTCCAGCCCCAACCCCGAGAGCACCGAGCTGGCCCCAGCAGGACCGGCTGGATGGGAGCTGAGACGGCTGGTCTGACATCTCTCGTGTTCATTTAACCCTCTCTGGAGTGGAGTCCATTCTAATCCTCAAACTGCCCCCCGCCTCGCCCCCCACGTGCTTATGGGTGTTCCTGCTCCACCCTCCCACAGGCTTTAACGTGGCTTTAACAGCCATCGCTGCCAGCCTCACGCCCCAAAGCACGTCATGAACATGCACGTGAGATGCAGTCCCCTCTGGAGTGGAGCACAGCAGCTCCAACAGCACACAGTAACAGGTGCTCAATAACTGCAGCAGTTTCTGGGGGACAGTGAAGAATTGAAGCACAGGGGCAAATTAGGGTGACCCAGACGGGCACCCTCCAGAGTTAGAACTGGGATTAGAAGCTGAGGTTAACTCCTGGGAAAAGCACCCGGGTCTTTGAGGAAGGCAGGGGTCAGGAGCCAGCACTCCACATCCAGGCCGCAGCTTAGTCTGACTCCTTACAAGTCATGGAACACCATTCCCAGAACCCCCCGTCTGCCTCAGGGACCCCCCGCCCCGCCCAGCATCCGTGGGCCAGGCCTGACTCTGTATTAATCATGCAATGTAAACACACAGCAGGGCTACAGCCAGTCAGGCCACTGGGTCCAACCCCACTGACTATCGCGTAGACATGGGCCAGAGGCTACACTTCATTTCTAGTCGGCTTTGGAAATGGGCCTAACCCCTTTCCCCACCATGCAGCCCGCTCCACCCCTCTCCCAGAAGGAAAGTACTGGCCGTCCCATGCCGCTGCTCCCCCGCGTGTGGAACGGCTCACGTGGTGAAAAGCACAAACCCAGAGACAAACTGTCCTTGTTAAACGGCTAAAGAGTCCAACAGGATGAGGGGAGGCCAGGATGGGGCCAGCAAGAGGACAGAGCCCAATAAAGCAGAGTCCAGGAGCATCCAACCAGCTTGGTGCACATACAGGAGACACTTCCCATGCGTTCAAGCTGCGTTATCACCGGGGATTTCAATCTGAGTAACGCACACTGGAGGTCTCAGGCTGCCGGTACTGACGACAACTCCCTGACTCACAAGGTGCTGCGTCCAACAGCGGGGATTTTAGAATAGATCTAATCCAGACAGATACAAAGGAAGTGATCACAGAACTAAAAATTACTGGTTGCTTAGGTGCAAATGATCATGACTTGATTGCATTTGTTATCTGTAAACAGAACAAAGTCCAAACCAATGAGATTATATATATACACTTGATGCCTTGAAAGGGCCAATTTTACAATGCTGAAAACAATTATGAGCCAAATCAGCAGGGAGAAGGAATTTAAACAGAAACGTGAATGATAAGCGAAGTTGTTTAAGAACATTTTTCCAGATGCCCCAAAACCACAATCAAGAAGAAAGGCGGCACTGCTTGAAAACAAAAATAAAACTCTGACTTAGCGCTGAAATGAAAGCAGTTGCACACATAAGACAAATAGAAAAAAAGGGGAAGTTAATAGCAATTAATATAAATTAGAAGCTAGGATCTGAAGAAATTTGATAAGGGAAGCAAAAGGACACAAAGCAACTGCTATGGCCAGCATAGTTAAGGACAATAAGTGTATTAGCAACAAAAGCAATCCTAATAATGTGTGTGAGCACGGCAGGGAAGTGCACACGCGTGTGAATGAGTGTGAGTCAGAGGTACATCCCTCCCTGTGCAAAGTGGGGGTCATCGTGCACGCCTGCAAAAGCCTCATTAATTTCAGAGTCCTCCATCAAGGAGCCTAAGCAGAGTCCCCCGGAACTGCTGAATTAGGCACCCACAACTAGTGGTCCAGTTTTCCCCGAGCCTTGACGTGCCCAGCTGGGAGGGTGATGTCACGCAGTGACAGCCGGGGAGGGGGGGATTGCGCCCCCTAGAGATCCGACCCCTCACTCATGCCCCTGGCCCAGCAGCTTCTGGCTCCGCTGCAGCTGATGTTCTTGAGGGACTCACCCAGTCTTGGTTTCAAGAGGCCCAGGGTACGTCCACACTGCACTGAGCGAGGGGGGCAGGGAAAGGCAGCGGGAAGTACATTGCGGGGCCTCTCCCGCAGGGGCTGAGTACAGGACAAGGTGGCTGGAAGATGGGGTGTCCCCTGTTGGGGGCCAGCGCGAACACCACCGGGTGTGTGGGGCTCCAGAGCCCCTCACTCCGATTCGGCACGTGGTCACACACGCCAGAAGGGCGGCTGGGCCAAACCCGAGGGCACCGTGACCCCATGCAGCAGGGACGTCGAGTCCAGCCAGCCCCCAGCCTCGGACGCATCTGGCGCCTTAACGATGCGTCACCCCATGGGCGGAGACCCCAGCACGAGAGGAAAGCGCCCCCCCGGATCTCACAGGGGGCAGGTTATCCAGCCCTCAGATCACTCCCGGAGCTCTTCTCTGCACCCTGGCCAATATGTGGGCACTGGGCCTGGGCACCGGACCCGCTCAGGGTCTTCCCAATGCTGGCGGCAGAGGGAATCCGCCCTCCTGCTCTCCCACCCAGGACGTGCCCCCCGCCTCAGTTCTCCCCCAGCCACACCGAGCGACCGGAGCTGCTCCGGAGTCACTCCCGCAGCGAGTGTAAAGAGGTTCGTAGCTCCAGAGCGGTGCTAGGGGCTATCCCTGTCTCCTGGCCAGGGCCAGCTCCTCTCCTGCTCCCCAGGGCTGGGGTCACTCAGAGGGGCAGGTAGGGGGAAGGGCCGAGCACTCAGATCATCCCCAAGGGGCTCCTCTGCTAAGAGCACATCGCCACCAGCAGGGGGAGCCGTGTAACACGCCCGCCCCTTCACCGGGGCTGGGAGTCAACCCTGGTGCCATGTGGGGGGCACATGGGGCATCGGCATCCTCCCCCCGAGGGCATTTACCATGAATGGAATTAGCCCCCCTCCCCGCCCCCCAGTCCAGCCAGCGTCCGGGTCTCCTGTGCAGCCGGAGACCGGCCCAGCCGTGCAGCGCTGGCGGGACACAACGGGGGAGTC
The DNA here is from genome assembly GCA_007922305.1 of Dermatemys mawii. Lineage (NCBI taxonomy): Eukaryota > Metazoa > Chordata > Testudines > Dermatemydidae > Dermatemys > Dermatemys mawii. The sequence continues at coordinate 4,073,560 of ML677491.1, read as the reverse complement.
CCAGGGGCACCAGGAGTGGACACCCGCTGGGCAGGTGCACACACCCCGCCCCTGCCACACACTCATGCTCGCTCACGTGAACACACAAACACACAACTACACCCAAGCGGGTGCAGCAGGGTCCTGCCCTCCTCGCCCAGCCCCAGGAAGCCTGCAGGCCCTACTCCGGCGCCAGGGGCTGGCCAGGGGTCCGCGGGGGTGGGGAGCGGGGGGACAGGACGAACCGGTTTCACAGCCCAGCCCTGCCTGGGTAAATATTGTTGGTTCAAAGCCCAGGGATGAGGATGGGCCCCCGCGGGTCCCCCAGCCCTGGGGGTGTTTGCTGCTCAGCTGCTGGTCCCTGAGCTCTTCCCAGGAGCTCCCACGCTACCCAGCACAGGCAGCCGGAAATGCTGGGGGTAGGCCCTACATAAACACCACCAGTTCGTTTATGGGCTCTCTGGGAAAAGGCCGAGGGGCGTAACACAGGCAGCAAACATTCCCAGCCCCTCCCCCGCTCCAACCATCAGGGGCAGCGTGGGTCAGTGAGTAGGGTGCTGGACGGGGAGTCAGGACGTCTGGGTTTTCTCCACTGCTCGTGGGCTGGGCAGCCCTTTGGGCCAGTCCCTCCTCCGCCCAGGGCTTTTATTTTCCGTCCTGCCTTTGTCCCGCTCATCTGCTTAGATCTGGGCCCCCCAAGCTGCAGGCCAGGCGGGCGCGGAGCCGCAGTACAACATGACAATAATATTCAGAAAGATGGGGGAGAACACTGGCAGGCAGGGACTGGCTCTGTGCAGCACCGAGCACGGTGGGGCCCTGTCTCTGCTGAGTCTAGGA
>ML677491.1:3998508-4064494 GCA_007922305.1 Dermatemys mawii | reverse complement strand
CGCAGCCCCCTGCTGTCCCAGCCCTGTGCCCCCCAAACACAGCTCTGCTGGCGCCCCTCACTCCCAACCTGCAGCCCCTTGCTAGCCCAGCCCTGGGCTCCCCCGGCCCCAGCTCTGCTAGTGCCCCTTAATCCTGACCTGTAGAGCACCCCAGTCCATCATAGTCCAGGAAACCCTAATTTTGACCCCCATAGCCCCCAGCGAGAACCCCCCGTGCCAGGACCCCATTCTATCCAGCATAGGCGCGAGAGTGGGACCAGCCAAGGGATCAAGGAGCCTGCGGCCTTCCCAGATCCGCCGCGACCCGCGAGCCTCTCCCAGGACCTCGGAGCAGAGCCAGCAAACGGACCCTGCAACCCAGATCCGAGAGCCGGCAGCCAGAACCAGCAACGCCAGCCCGGCCCCGGAACATCCAAGAGCCGGCCCCAGCCAACCGAGCCGGGCAGCGCAGCAACGGATCTCAGCTCCAGAGCGACCCCCGGGGCACCTGTCTGTCCAGACTCCTGCGGGGCCTGTCCGCTGCGTCCCTTCTTCCCACAGCCCCCGCACCAGAGCACGAAGGGCCGCCTTCCCGCCAGCCCTATGCGGTCGATTGGGCAGTGGTTAAGAGGGGTCCGGAGACCTGGAAAGAAGCTACCGCTCGGTGTGAGTCACAAGCCCACCCCCCCGTATCACCTCTCTGCAGCCGGGCTCCCGGCAGGGGACCCCCCAAAGCCCGCGACCGGCCCTTACCTCTCTTCTGCATGAAGCCAAAGAGGTCGTCCAGGAACTCCTTCCGCTTGGGGTCGTCGTCCAGTTCGTAGAGCTGCAGGTGAGAGAGAGAGATGGCAAGTCAGCACCGCAGGAACCGAGACAGCCCTTGTGCAAACCCACGTGTCCCGCAGGGGGCGCTATAATGGACTGGGTACAGCGTGTGAGAGCGAGAGACACCACTGCCCTCTTCTGGACAGGATCGGAGCTGCTCCACTATGGGTCATAAGCCCCCTCCTGCCAGCAGAGTCCCCTGTAACTGACCTGGTGGGGGGATCAAGGTATTTGATCTCTGCAGCCCCCACTCGGACACGGGCGAGGCTGATCTCAGGAGCCTCCTGAATATTCAAAGGCCTGGCTCCCCCCGAGTCAAACAGCCTGGGACAAGAGGCTCCGGCCCCGAATCTGGCTGCAGTCCCCTTCCTTAGACCCACAGCTGCCTGTGCCCACCGCCAGGACACGGGAGTGGCTGTGGGCGTTTGCCTGGGTTGTGTATGTCTGGGGTGTCCTTCCAGGTGTGGGGCTCTGCATGTGCTGGGGGTGTGTTTGCCAGGATGGAGTCACGCGGCTGATCCCTCGAGATTCCTTGGCTCGGGTCTTGTCTCTGGAGGCTGTTATCCTGCACCCATCACCGCAGCGTCTGGGCTCCTTCCAGGTGCTGCACTAAGCGAGGACTGACCCTGCCCCAGCCCAGGAGAGCGCCCCCTGCGGGGCTTAGGCTACGAATGGGCCTCAGGAATGTCTTGCAGGAAGGGGCCCAGGAGACAGTGCTGGGGGCCCAACTGTAACCAGCCCCAGGGCCAGGAGACCCTCCTGCCCCGTCATGGCCCTTTCTACTCCACATGGAGCCCTGGACCCCGCGGGGGAGCTGCCGCTGATCCCTCGACCCGTGACAGTCCCCACCAGGCTCTACTGAACCCAGCTCTACTTTTGCCCTTCACAACATCCCCTGGCAAGGAGTTCCACAGACCATCTGTGCGCTGTGTGAAGAAATTCTTCCCTCTCTTTGTTTTAAATCTGCTGCCTGTTAATTTCATTGGATGATCCCTGGTTCTTGTGTTACGTGAAGGGGTAAATGACACTTTCCTATTCACTTCCTCTCCACACCCGTCAGGAGTTTATAGACTCTGTCATATGCCCTCTTAGTCGTCTCTTTTCCAAGCTGAACAGTCCCAGTCTTTTGACTCCATCCCCGGATGGAAGCTGTTCCGTACCCCGATCCATTTTGATGCCCTTTTCTGCACTGTTGCCACTTCTAATCTATCTGTTCTGGGATGGACTGAGTGGAACTGCACCCAGTATTCCAGGTGTGGGCGTACCATGGATTTATATAGGGGCAAGATGATATTTGCTGTCTTATTACCTATCCCTCTCCAAAATTCACAGCCTCCTCCAGAACACTATCCTGGTCATCACGGATGTCACCCCCATACACCAACATCCCTCACAACGACCGCATTGCTGCCTGACTCATCTATTTACAAGACACTGGACGGCCTCCAGCTCTCCCCCTGAGACACATCGCCTGACTCATCTGTGACGTCCCTCACCTGTGACCATCGTACATTCCACAGCAAAGCCTCTGTCCAGACAGAGGAACTGCCATGGGGACCAGGAGGGGTCCCCAGTGCACCAGCCTCTCCGTGGGCACCTTGAGGAAGAATTTCTGGACAAATGCACCAGGAGACCAATGATATTCCTGAGACATGGCAATGGGTTTTCATCCTCTGGACAGATGACCTACCCGCCCTCGGAGATTTCTACCACAAATGTCTTCAACCACCACCATCCGTCCATCAAACTCTGGAACACGCCCACACCAGCAACAACTTCCTAGACCCATGATCGGCTTCAACAATGGAATCCCGTAGACAGCCATATACCAGAAACCCACCGATCGCCACATCTACTTCCACCGGTCCAGTAACCACCCCAGAGACACCAGAAATCTGTTCTCTACAGCCAGGTGCTCCGGTACCGCAGACTGAGCTCCAAGGAGAAAGTATCCTCAAAAACCTCATAACTGCCTTTGCCGAACAAGGACACTCCACCCGTGAAGTAGATCACATCATGGAACAGGCCACTCAAATCCCCAACAGCGACTATGTGGGTGAAATGAGACAATCACTACGCTCGCAACAAAACTCGCACAGAACAACGACTAAAGGACAAGATTGTTCTATCACTTGCGGGCCAACACGTTTCCCAGAGTGATCACTCCACAGCTGAGCTCTCTGCACTCATCCACAAAGGAAACTGGGAGCTTCAATTCATCACTTGGCTGGACACTAAAAATCATGGACTGAACAGAGACCCTGGATTTATGGTTTATTATAACAATCTATAACCCAACCAGCAACTCCCCCCGCAGCTGCTCCCCACCCCCCGACACACTTTCTTTCCTCCCTGTGACTGGATGGTATAAAATCGACACCACACCTTGAATGGTCCCTTGAAATATGTGTTAACTACTTATGTGAACAATCTGTTCCACCTTGTGTTGAGCTGTGACACTCTGATTATGTTTCCAAGAGCTCTGTGTAGCTTGAAAGCTTGTCTCTCTCACTAAGTTTCTCTGTCATTAAGCTTGTCCAATAAAAGATATTAACTCATTCACCTTCTCTCTCTAACGGTTCCCCTAATATCAGGACAGTCCCAATAATACTGGGATACCTGGCCCTCCAGCTCTCCAGTCCATCCTGAAGTGACATGTACCCAGTCAAGATGGGGATTGTTAAAATCCCCCATTATTGCCGTGTTTTCTAGTTTTCTAGCATCTCTCATCTCCCTAAGCATTTCCCAGTCATGTCACCGTGCAGGTCAGGCGATCGGTCGTACATCCTAGTGCTACATCCTTCTTCCAGGATGGGATTGCTATCCACAGAGATTCTGTGGTACAGTTTGATTCATTTCAGACTTTAACTCTATTTGGCTCCGATTTGTTCCACATCTAGTGCCACCCATCCACCAGCGTGACCGACTCTGTCATTTCTATCGATTTTATACTCTGCTATTATCGTGTCCCATTGATTATCATGTTTCTGGGATGCCTGTTATATCAATATCATCATTTAATACCCGGCGCTTAAGTTCATCCACCTAAGTATTTAGATTTCTTGCATTTGTATACAAGCACTTAGATCATCTGTCAATATTTAGTTGTCTGCTTTCATGTGAGGTGCTTGAATGGGACTCTCTTCAATTGACTGTTTTTCTTCAGTTCCTACCTGTACGTTATCAACTTCTATCCTCTCCTCCTTACAGGATACAGAGTGTGTGTTCCTCCAGGCTTGTCGGCTTTTCCCAGCCCTTACTTTAAAAACTCCTCTACGACCTTTTTAATTTAGGGGGACTAGAGGTCCCAATTTTATAGGGATAGTCCTGATTTTGGGGTCTTTTTCTTATATAGGCTCCTATTACCCTCCACCGCCTGTCCTGATTTTTCACATTTGCTGTCTGGTCACCCTATTAGGGTGACTCCAGGAAAGGCGGATTCTCCTTTCTCGCAACATGTGCAATTCTTAACTCCAGCTCCTAGTCAATCTAAACCCTCCTCCCTACACCATTGTCTCATCCACGGATTGAGACCCTGCAGTTCTGCCTGTCTAACTCGCCCTGTGTGTGGGACGGGGAGCATCTCAGAGAATGCTGCCATGCAGGTCCTGGACTTCAATCTCTTACCTAGGAGCCTAAATGTGGCCTCCAGGACCTCGCTCCTACCCTTCCCTATGTCCTACATGGGACGTACCTGAATCATGACCACTGGTTCCCTCCCAGCACTGCACATGAGCCTGTCTAGATCAGGGGTCTTCAAACTTTTTCCCCCGTGGCCCCTTTCCACTGAGGGAAAAGTCTGGCGGCCCCCCGCGGGGTGTGTCCGCCGAAATGCTGCCGCAGAAAGCCGAAGCTTCCAGTTTCCGTGGCAGCATTTTGGTGGGACTAAAATAGCCCGCTCAGGAGTTCGGCGGTCTCCCGGGCGGGCTTGGTGGTGGTGCCGGAACATCGCACACCCCCTGGGTGGGCTTGTGCACCCCCAGGGGTGCGCGCACCCCAGTTTGAAGACCACTGGTCTAGATGTCTCTAGAGATCTGCAACCTTCATCACAAACCAGGCTCTCTGTGTTTCTAATGATCCCCCTGCCCCGTTACTATTACCTGGCTCTTTAGGGTGAAAGGTGACCACGACATCATCTGGCAGGAGGGTCCCAACTATGGGATCATTTCCCTCTGCTCCAGCTTGGTGTTAGAATCATAGAATATCAGGGTTAGAAGGGACCTCAGGAGGTATCTAGTCCAACCCCTGCTCAAAGCAGGACCAATCCCCCACTAAATCATCCCAGCCAGGGCTTTGTCAAGCCTGACCTTAAAAACCTCTAAGGAAGGAGATTCCACCATCTCCCTAGGGAACCACCCTGCTAGGGAAAAAGTTTTTCCTAATATCCAACCTAAACCTTCCCCACTGCAACTTGAGACCATTACTCCTTGTTCTATCATCTGCTACCACTGAGAACTGTCTAGATCCATCCTCTTTGGAACCCCACTTCAGGTAGCTGAAGGCTGCTATCAAATCCCGCCTCAGTCTTCTCTTCTGCAGACTAAACAATCCCAGTTCCCTCAGCCTCTCCTCGTAAGTCATCTGTCCCAGCCCCCGAATCATTTTCGTTGCCCTTTGCTGGACTCTCTCCAATTTATTCACGTCCCTTCTGTAGCGGGGGGCCCAAAACTGGACAAAATACTCCAGATGTGGCCTCACCAGAGCCGATTAGAGGGGAATAATCACTTCCCTTGATCTGCTGGCAATGCTCCTACTAATGCAGCCCAATATGCTGTTGGCCTTCTTGGCAACAAGAGCACCCTGTTGACTGATATCCAGCTTTGGTCCACTGTAATCCCCAGGCCCTTTTCTGCAGAACTGCTGTCTAGCCATTCAGTCCCTAGTCTGTAGCAGTGCATGGGATTCTTCCGTCCTCAGTGCAGGACTCTGCACTTGTCCTGGGAGTAAGTAATGAGCGGTGCCGCCTCCCAGGCGGGGGAAGGGAAAGCCCTGAAGTTGCTGCTGCTAATCCGCCTGCGGTCAGGCCCTGCCTCCCTGCCCTTTTCACCCGCCGCCAGGCACACGGGTCAGCTCCCTCGGCTCCAATAATCCGGCCGCTCTTGGCCGGTGTCGCGGGTGAGTCCCGTCCCTGTGAGCTCGGTCCTCGGATTCTCACCCACCCCCGGTTAACGAAGCCGCCACTGCACGGCCCTGGGGCGCGGGCCCGGAGCCAGCTGGAGCCGTGCCAGGCAGTCCTCCGCTCGGCTCCTATTAACGCTTCCCGCCCATCCCCTCGTGCTCTCTCGCCGCTCACAGGTTTCTCAGGGTCCCCAAGGGACACAGATTGGGGAACGCGGCCAGGCTTGGGAGAGCGGGGGAAGGAGCTCTCCAGAATCGGGCGCGCGCCTCCCCTTGGCTAAGGATCCTGCAGCACGGACGTGCAGGGCAGGATCCGGCCTGCGCTGAGCAGCCAGCAGGAGCTGTTGGTGATGCTGCGGGAAGGGTCTGGGGTGTTCTCGGGCTGGTGTAACCGGCGACTGCAGAGTGCAGGGGATGTGGGGGGGAGTTCACACCTCCATGCAGGGCCTTGAGCGCAGTCACGGGCCCCCGGCCTGGGCTCTTTCTGTCCCACAGCCAAGAGAAGTAGGGACAAAGGGAACGCCAGGCCCGGCTCCGTCCAGCCCGATGCCCCGACTCTGACCATTCCCACCAGCAGCACCAGCTGAAACTGACCCAGGCAAAGCACAGAGAGACAGAGGAGCCCTTCTGCTCGTCTGACCTGAGAGACGCAAAGGAAAGAGGGGGGGATATCAGCAGTGAAAACAAGGAGGAATCTTCACAGGGCAGGAGAGCTGTTCTTCAGCCGTCCAGGGAGGGACAGACCCGAGCTTGGGGTCTTAACCTAGGACATCAGAGATGCAGGTTGAAATCTCAGCTCTGCCACTGACTTCCCGTGTGACCCTGGGCTGGTCACTGAGACGAAGACTCTCAAATTTCTGGGGTGAGCGCAACTCAGTGACCCTCGAGAAGTCCCAGGTGGCTGTGGGCTTCTTACAGGGCTATTTTTTTCATTGGCTGCTGCCTCCCACCATGGGGTGACACAGGAGTGGGGGAATCTCAGCGCTGGCCACGTCAGCAGGTGACTGTTTACAGGAGGCCACATAACAGCTCTCGTCTGTACTATGACCATACACCCGGCCAGACTGGGTCAAACCAATGATCAGGCTAGTCCAGTATCTGTCTGCCGATGCCAGGTGCCCCAGAGGGAATGAATGGAACAGCTCAGGCATAGCAGGCAACCCTGCCTTATCCCCCCGCCAGGCCTTGAGGTCTTGGGCAGGCAGAGAGAGGGGAGGGGGGTCCCTGATTTGGAGCTCAGCTGACTGGCACCCCAAGATAGGGGCGTTGTGAGATGGGGCAGGACATTGGCAATGGGATTGGGAAAAAAGCTGATCAACGTGCCACAGGGACCCGTCCTGGCCTGGCCAAGGGGCCCAGGCTAGATGGGTCCTTTCCGTCTCTGGGTACCTCAGTGCGTGTGGTGTGCCGTGTCCACACTCCTCCGAACGCCAGCCAGCCACTGCCCTGTCAGCTAGTGAGTACACACCCCACTGCTTTCCACAGGGGGTGTCAGGCCCAGCTGTGTGTCACAGGCCGCGCACAGCTCCTGAAGGTCCCCACAGTCCCCCTGGGGCTCTGACATCATAGCCCGTCACATGTGGAGCACAATCCCCTCGCTGGGCCTGAGAGCGGCAGAGGATGGAGGGAACGGGTGGGGAACGCGGGGGTCAGATCCTGGGGGTGCCGCGCTCCCAGCTGCCCCTGTGCCAGACAGAGGGAGGCCAGGGCACCACCACAGCCAGGAACCCATACCAGTTCCACACCTTGCAGTGCACTAACCACTAGGCATCCCCTCCCCTGGCTTTCAGATACGTCAAGCCGAGCTCCTGCCTCCAGCCCTTGGCTCCCTTCCAGCCCCACTGTGGCTTGTTTGGCTTCTCCTGCGGTGGATTTGTTACATCATTAAACTGTGGCAAAAATCCAGCTAACCACTGAACTGGCAGCTTTCCCGCCGGCTGACTCTGAGCCTGGCTGAAACCCAGCTGGCCCGCCCCAAGTAATGTCCCGCTGGGACTCAACGCTGCATCCCAGGGCTCTGTGCTGCCCCACAGACACAGGGCTGCACCTGCTCCCTCCCACCCACACTGTGACCCACAACTGTGCTAGAGAGCCTCAGAGACCGATGTGGGGGACTTCGGGATTGTGGGAGACCCCCAGATACCACATCTCTATAGGAAACTAGCTGGACAGAATGGCTGGATTGAACACTCCCCTCCTTTCCCACCACCCAGAAAATGGATCGATTATCTGAGGAACACTCCTGGGTGATCCACTCCCAGCACAGTGTGGAGTTGGCTGGCTCTTCGCATGGCTTTTGGAGGGGGATGGAGCAATGAGACTCCCTCCTCTTGTAGCACATGCAGAGCAGCGGCAGGGCACCCATCGAGCCAAGCCTGACCTTTGCAAGGTGCCCCTGGCTCTCATGGGTCCATGGCAGATGCTCAGGCTGGGGAGTTAAAGAGCCTAGTGTTTATTTCAGTGCTGGGTACAAGATGGCATTACAGTTCTCTGCTGACCACCACCATCATCCTCCCGAGCACTTGTATAGTGCTTATCATTCCTAGAGCTCAGAGCACTCCACAAAGCAGGGCAGACTCCTTATCCTCATTTTACAGATGGGAAAACTGAGGCACAGAGCAGGGATGTGGTTCCTCAAGGTCACCCAACAGGCTAGTGGCAGAGCCCGGCCTGTCAATGCCGGGTCACACAGCAGCAGGGCATACCCTGCGAGAGGATGCAGTGTCCACTGCTCGCCCTAGCTCACAAATGAGCGATTAGAACTGGAACAGCTGCAGAGAAAGGCAAGAAGAATGATGAGGGGATGGAACAGCTTCCACGGGAGGAGAGATTAAAATGACTGGACTGTTCAGCTGGGAAAAGAGACGAGTAAGAGGGGATATGACAGAGGTCTATAAAATCCTGACTGGGGTGGAGAAAGTCAATAAGGGAGTGTTATTTACTCCTTCTCATAACACGAGAACTAGGGGTCAGCAAATGAAATTAACAGGCAGCAGGAAGTATTTCTTCACACAACACACTGCCAACCTGTGGAACTCACCGCCAGGGGACATTGTGAAGGCCAAAAGTATAACTGGGTTCAAAAGAGAATGAGAGAAGTTCCTGGAGGAGAGGCCCATCAATGGCTACAACCCCTGCTCCGGGTGTCCCTAAATCTCTGACTGCAGATGCTGATGACAGGGGACAGATCAGCTGAAATTGCTCTGTTCTGTTCATTCCTTCTGGGGCACCTGGCACTGGCCACTGTTGGTGGACAGGATCCTGGGCTAGACGGACGAGTGGCCTGACCCAGCGTGGATGTGATGTCACAACAGGAGATGACTCACCCACAGCCTATTGTGTTGCAACAGCATGACAGTAAGATGGACCCAGCAAAAGGCACAACTAAGAACATAAAAACGGCCAGACTGGTCAGACCAAATGTCCAGCCAGCCCAGTGTCCTGTCCTCCGACAGTGGCCAATGCCAGGTGCCCCAGAGGGAATGAACAGACAGGTTATCATCAAGTGATCCATCCCCTGTCGTCCATTCCCAGCTACTGGCAGACAGAGGCTAGAGACACCATCCCTCCCGATCCTGGCTAATAGCCACTGATGGACCCATCCTCCATGAATCTATCTAGCTCCCTTTTGAATCCTGTTAAATAGTCTTGGCCTTCACAACATCCTCTGGCAAGAAATCCCAGAGGTTGACAGTGGGTTGTGTGAAAAAATACTTTCTTGAGTTTGTTTTAAACCTGCTACCTATACATTTCATTTTGTGGCCCATTGTTCTTGTGTTATGAGAAGGAGTAAATAGCACGTCCTTATTGACTTTCTCCACACCACTCTTGATTTTATAGACCTCTAGCATATCCCCCCTCACTCGCCTCTTTTCCAAGCTGAAAAGTCCCAGTCTTATTAATCTCTCCTTATATGGAAGCCGTTCCATATCCCTAATCATTTTTGTTGCCCTTTGCTGAATCTTTCCCAGTTCCAATATATCTTTTTTGAGATGGAGTGACCAGAAGTCTACACAGTACTCAAGGTGTGGGGGTACCATGGATTTATATGCAGGCATTATGATATTTTCTGTCTTATTATCTATCCTTTTCTTGATGATTCCCAACATTTTCTTCGCTTTTTTGACAGCTGGTGCACATTGAGCGGATGATTTCAGAGAACTATCCACAGTGACTCCAAGATCTTTCTTGAGTGGTAACAGTTAATCGACACCCCATCATTGTATATGTATAGTTGGGATTATGTTTTCAAATGCACATTACTTTTCATTTATCAACATTGAATTTCATCTGCCATTTTGTTGCCCAGTCACCTAGTTTTGAGAGATCCTTTTGTAGCTCTTCACAGTCTGCCTGGGACTTAACTAGCTTGAGTAGTTTTGTATCATCTGCAAATTTTGCCACCTCACTGTTTACCCCTTTTTCCAGATCAATTATGAGTATGTTGAATAGGACTGGTCCCAGAACAGACCCCTGGGGGACACCACTAATTACCTCTCTCCATTCTGAAAACTGACCATTTATTCCTACCCTTTGTTTCCTGTCTTTTAACTAGTTACCAACCCATGAGAGGACCTTCTCTCTCATCCCATGACAGCTTACTTTGCCTTTGGTGAAGGACCTTGTCAAAGACTTTCTGAAAATCTAAATACACTATATCCACTGGATCCCCTTTGTCCACATGCTTGTTGACCCCCTTAAAGAATTCTAGTAGATTGGTGAGACATGATTTCCCTTTACAAAAAACATATTGACTCTTCCCCAACAAATTATATTAATCTCTGTGTCTGACAATGTTGTTCTTTAGGATGTGATAGTTTCAACCAGTTTGCCTGATACTGAAGTGAGGTTTACTGGCCTGTAGTTACCAGGCTCACCTCTGGAGCCCTTCTTAAAAATTGGTGTCACTTTAACAATCTTCATCATTTGGTACAGAAGTTGATTTAAATGAGGTTATATAGGACAGTTGTTAGTTCTGCAATTTCACATTTGAGTTCCTTCAGAACTCTGGGGTGATACCGTCTGGCCCTGGTGACTTATCACTGTTTAGTTTATCAATTTGTTCCAAAATGTCCTCTAATGACACCTCAGTCTGGGACAGTTCCTCAGATCTGTCCCCTGAAGAGAATGGCTCAGGTCTGGGAATCTCTCTCACATCCTCTGCAGTGAAGACCGATGCAAAGAATTCAGTTAGTTTCTCCACAATGGCCCTGTTGTCTTGGAGTGCTCCTTCAGCATCTCCACCCCAGCAGGTGGACACAGCTGCTGCAGAGTGGGGAGGTAGCTAAAGGGGGGATGCTACCGTCATGACCTAGGAGACCTCTGTCACAGAGTGGGGAGGTCGCCCATCCTCATACAGAGCTGCAGCTCCCCCGGAGTGAGAGCAAGGATCCAACCTCCAACCCCAGGGGCACCACAATTACGGCACAGGATGTCACCGTCACAACAGGGGGATGCACCATGAGCAGGTGAGCTCTTTGCGTCTAGCCAGGTGACCCTGAAGGGACAGGCTCTCTCCCCTGGGGAGCAGACACGCCGACGGACAGCCCTGTCAGGACGTGGCTCACTCATCAGCCCAGTATGCGTCCACCAGTCCCGGCACGCCAGTTGTGTTAGAAGTGCCCGGTCCCTGGCAGGCCTGGCTCCTGGCTGGCTACAAGCTGGATCTCTCCCAGCGAGCGGATCCCAGGGCGCGAGTGGCTCAGCGCAGTCCCCGGCTGGGAACATGTGCTGGGCTCTGCTGTTGACTTTGGTTCCCTGGGAAAAGGCACCTTGGTTATGTAATAGGGAAGACCTGGGCGGCAGGAGCTGATAAGAGCTACACGGCCAGGCGACTGCTGTCACCGCGCGCTGCAGGGCGAGGGGCTGTGGGAGAAAGCCTCCCCCCCGGCCCTGCAGATGCTGTGGAGGAAGAGGACTCTTGGCAAGGTCCAGGGAATTGCACAGCAGGGAGCTCCGGGACAACCCCCACTCTCCCCCCACACCTCTGGTGTGCAGAGATTAGCGGAACGATGGAGGAAGAGCCGACCCACTTCCACAGTATGTGGGTCCTCTTCCCTGGCCCCCACCCCTCCCTAATGTCTGACTGCCAGGAGAGTACCTGGGAGGGGATGAGGCCAGCCGCGCAGGCCTGGGGAGGGTGCTCTCACCTGGTGCTCCCCCTGCCACCAGACCACCCGGGGAAGAGCAGGGAAACTGAGGCAGGAGGTACAGGGCAGCTGTCTCACTCACTGAGGTCCCAGCACGGACTGGTTCCCTGTGTTCCTGGACGCGGCCCCTGCCCCGCAGCTCCAGGGGCACAATAAATCCCCTGGGGCCTGGACCGCAAACCCTGGCTCCAGACATCCTGCTGCTTGGAGACCCAGCAGTGCCCCAGCTCCTCACATTCTGCCCGGGAGCCGGACCCTCTTGGACTCCAGGGGTAGGAGGAGCTGAGAACTCACCTCTGAACCCAGGGCCAGACTTTTGGTTCCAGCCCATCTCTGACTCGAACCCTCTGTCTGTGCACTAAGCCCATGGCACAAGCCCAGGGGGCCAGAGCGACGGGGCACCGGTTCCCGTGACTCTTCCTTCCGGTAGCTGCAGAAGAGCCGTGTCCTGGCTTTGGGTTCATGGGACACAGGAATTGCCAGGATGGCTCAGACTCAGTGTCCAGCTAGCCCAGTGTCCCGGCTCTGACACGGGAGCACCCCCACCTGCTTCAGAGGAAGGTGTAAGACGCCTGCAGTAACAGATGTGCAATAACCGGCCCCGCACACAAGCGCTCATCCTGGTCTCTAACAGAGATCAACGCAAGCCCTGAAGCAGGAGTTTTACCATCCCGCCCAGGAGGTTTGGTAGCATTCGCAGTTATAACTCTGGACAATCTGGTTCTCCCTATGAGTACAGTCCCTCTTTGCTCTTGCTAAATTCTTGGTCCCAACGACTTCCTGTGGCACTGAGTTCTGCAGTTTAACGATGAGTCTAAAGGGGCGAGATGTGAAATCATTTACTCAGACTGAAAGGAAAAGGACAGAGCGGACAACAATCAAAGCAGCTCTCTGGTGTGTGGTCTCATCAGACCTCCCAAGCAAAGCAAGGCTTGGCTGGAAAGCCACCGAGAGAAATGTAGTGATTAAGCCGGGGGTGATCTTGCCTGCGAGTCGCTACTGAGCTGCTGAAAGTACCATCTCCTGGAGCAGAGGGAGAAGGAAAATTCCCCAGCAGTTTCCAATCAGAGGCATGATTCTGCTCTACTTCCTGGCCACAGCTGTTGCACAGTGTTGCTGTGAGCTGGTAAGCAGCTGCTGTGCTCCACCTCAGAAGTGGGTGCATTCCAGCGGTGAGTGAAGACATTCTTTTCATGCCCCTGCAAACTTTGGGAAACATTTGGGATGGAAGTTCCAAATCACAAACAACAGGTATTGGGCTTCTTCCGACCAAGAATCTTTTACTCCTTAACTCTCAGCGCCTTCCTGGGAGAGAGGCAGCCCCTATTCCAGGGGGGAGGGGAAACTGAGGCACAGGGTGGCAAAGAACCTGCAGGCCTTGTAGCAAGTCAGTGGCCAGGAGCGGAGCCCAGGAGCCTTGTCACCAGAACTGCTTCTCCAATCACTAGCGCACCGCACCCGAGCTGCTATTCTTACACTTAGGTGTAAACTGGAGAGATGCTTCCAACACTGACTTTCCAGAGATGACTAGCAGAGACGGAGCGGGGCCTGGAAATGCCCCCTCCCTTTGTTAGCCAGAGCCCTGGAGTCAGCGGGTGAGGGGCGCGCCTGGTGAGGGGCCGGGGGCAGACTGCCAAGCAGAGCAGATTTTACTGCGGACGTGGGATTCTCTTCCATTTAATTTCTTTGTAACAAGTCACCCATTAATCGTTGAACGCTTGACTTCAGGATTTAACCCGCCAGACTTGCGGCGGAGTGCAGAGCCAGCAGAGCTGGGGGGCCTGGAGTCTGGGCCCAACCAGGGGTCCGACGGCACCGGGCTCAGAACCGAAGCCTCCTCTTGAGGCAGCCAGGGGCCAGCAGGGGGCTCCAAGTTTTAGCCCCGCCCCCAGTCTCTATGCTGGGGTCACCGACCAGCCTGGCCGTTGAGGGGGGCACTCAGGGGCTCCTCTAAATGGAGCAGGGCCAATTCGGTCCCATCTAGCACCTTCCTCGCTGGGGTATCCAGGTGCTCCCCAGTTCGTCCCCCGGGGCAGAGCAGGGGCGGGCAGGGCGACTCCCCGGCGCTCTGTCTTGCCTAGATGCCAATGTCCTGTGTGAGGAGAATGTGTCTGGGCGAGGGCACGGCTGTGCACATGGGTGAGGGTCTGGGTAGGGAGGGGCGTGAGGGCAGTGCCAGGCGCTACACACCCCTGCCGCACAGCACGGCCCTGCCGGCCCACTGCCCCGGGACTCACTCCCTCTTGCGATGATTTACCCCCACACCAGAGAGCGTAAATCGAGAGTCCCCCTAGGGAGGGCTCAGTTATTAACTCTCCAGCCCCTCCCATCCACCCCTGCTCTGCATTAATTCCCACAGGCCCCTCTCCCAGCGGAGTCCCACAGCCTCCACCGGGCCTGGGTAATAATCCAGGGAGGCTTTGCTTAGCAAGCGTCCTCCTGCTCCTATGGCTGCTGCCTTCTCTGGAATTGCCTTGCCTAGGCTCACCCTCTCCCGCCAAGCTCTGGGAGCCAGGCCCACGTGCTCCGTAGTCAATCAGTGGCTGAACAGCCACTGGGCTGTTAGCCACAGGTGGGCCAGGCTGGGCTCCTTCTCCTCCGCGTAGCCTGTCACAGGTACACTGGGCCCTCGCTTCCTAAAGGGAGTAGCCACCGGTGCCAGGGAGGGGCTGTGCATCTCTGACGGCGTGTATGATGCACGGGTGTATTGTACATGCTTGTGCGTGGCTGGATGTGTTGGTGCATTATGGTGTGTGTGAGGGTGCGCACACGTCTGTACGATTGTGCCTGTGCGTCCGTGTGGGTGTGGTGGTGGTGGGGTGTATGTTGGTGATCCCAGCTGCTCTGATCTCAGGTTTATCTTCATGCTCCACGTGGTGCAGGGGGGCCATGTAATGGGAGCCCCTGGAGTGGCAGGAAGGACCCTCAGGTCGGGGGCAGATACAGGGGTGTAAGTGGGGGCCACAGAGCCTGCAGGGAAACTCTCTGAAGAGGAGCAAACCAGAGTCCCAGACGAGTATCCCTACGCCGTCAGCCCCGTAAGCCCAGGGTGCCTTGTGGCTCTGGGGCTGGGCCCAGGAGGAGCAGACATGATCCCCGATCCCTGAGGCTATGATCAGCCGGAGCAGGAGCCCGCAGGAGCTCAGCGATAGCCCCCCGGGGCCAAGAGTTACCTCTTCCCCTTGTGCAGGGCTGGCCTGGGGGCGAGCCCGAGGAGGAGTGGGGAACTGGGGCCCCTCGCTGGGCGCTAGCCTGTGGATAAACAGCGGACTTTAGATCTGTCAGTCTGTTAACCTTCATCAGGACAAATATTTGCACTGGGGGAGGGAGCCGGGTGGGGGAGGAGAAAGCAGGGAGGTGAAAGGGGACTGTGCCTCTGGAGTTCCTCTGCCCGGGAAAGCCCCCACAGGAGCAGCCACCAGAGCCCCCCCTCACCCAGGCGCCCCATGGGGCGAGCCATGGAGCTGAGGGGCTGGGGTACTGCAAAGGGGGCCAGAACGGCACCTTATATGGTGTCAAGTATCAGCGGATAACCAGGTTAGTCTGTATCCACACAAACAAGGAGTCCGGTGGCAGCTTAAAGACTGACAGATTTATTTGGGCAGAAGCTTTCATAGGTAAAAAACCCACATGCATCTGAAGAAGTGGGGTTTTTACCCACAAAAGTTGATGCCCAAATAAATCTGCTAGTCTTTAAGGTGCCACTGGACGCCCCATTGTTTTAAAGGTTCCTTAGGTACATATTGCTATTCCCGACGACGCCAGCAGAGGCCACTGCCGAGCAGTTTGCTTTTAAACGCTCCCCCCCGTCTCCCAAGTGCAGACATGCCCCAGTGGCAGGGCTGGGGAGGTTCCTTCCTCCCCCCACCCCACCCCCGGTGTTGCACTGGGTGGAGTGACATGGGGCGGCCCCTTCCCCCCAGCTCCGCTATCCCCCCTCGGATCAAGCGTGGCTCTGGCGGGGGGGTTGTAAAAGTCTCTGGACCTCAAGCAGATGCCCCCAGCTTGGGACGTGGCCTTGCCGGGTTTCCGGCCTGGCATTACGTGAGCTGCCCAGCACAGGGCCAGGCGCATCCCCGGGCAGGCGGTGCTGCACTGGCCTTTCTGCCATTCCCCGCCCTTGGGTGAATTCAGCCCTGCGCGCCAGCCGGTCTCGCACTGATCGCTCCGGCTGCGTCCTCCTCGGCCAGCCCCCTGGCTAACTGGTTCTGCAGGAGCGCTGGGAAAGACTGCCTCTAAATAGCTGAGCAAGGCTGGTCCCAATAGCAGGCTTCCCCCCGCCCCCAGCACAGGCGAGTCCTCCGCACCGAATGTGGCAATTAAATAAAGCCCCATGGCTGGGCTTGGATGGGTCGGGGGCTGGTGTTCCATTGGGGGATGTCCTGCTCTGAACCTGTCTGACAGCTGTTTGGTGGCTTCTGTGAAATGGAGGTCTCAGTCCAGTTCCTAGTGCCCTAGCTCTCTGTATCATCATTGACTGTAATTGGTGCCCTTGTCATACTCGGCAAAGAGGCCAAGGTATTGTGCCTCAGTTTCCCCACCTGTACTATACCAGCCTTTTTAAAGTGCTTTGTGATCTATATACGTGCTTAATGAATGAGTATTAAGACATTACTAAGAGAAGGATACTAGACAGTAAGAGCTCGGAAATCCCTCTAGTAACTCCGACAGGAATCTGACAGGCATTCCCTGTGACATCACCCTTCGCTCTTTCCAATCCAGTGCAATCATTCTGTTCAGCTACTCCCTGTATCGCCACAGAAATGTATCTACAGATGCGGACTCTAAAGCAGGTAAGATTTGAGCGGCTGTTTGAAAAGTCTGTCTTTAACAAGAGAAATAAAGAAGTGGCATATGGACAGCAGAGAATCAATGAAGACCTTGCAAAAATAGATACAGTATTAATGAAGATTGGGTACAGGGATCACTGGAGAATTGGAACACACACCGTTCGATGAATCTGGATATCATACATCACAGCATGCCAAGGGAATGAGCTAATGGCTTTACCAAACCATTCACAATTATTTTTTAAAAGCCCAGGGGCACTGAGGAGGTGGGAAGGACCAGACTGAAGTAAATGTGGTACAGATTTTCAAAAAAAGAAGAAAGAGTGATCCTGACAATTATTGCTGAATAATTCTGATGCCAGGCCCTAGTGAAACACTGGAGGAAATATTAGCAGGGAAAGAACTATAAATATTTTGAAGATAATGGAATGGTGGACAATAAGCAGCATGAGTTTCTAAAGGAAGAAAAATATCCAGGGAAAAATCAATTGCTCTTTTATGTATGTTGAGTTACAAAACTGGTGGACAAAGGAAACCAGTGAGATGGAATATACTGGAATTTCTGTAGCATATTTGATTCTGTGTTTCACAAAATACTTCATGTTTGCAAAACTAAAATTGGCTGGGGCATGAATTCTGCTATGTGTGAGAAGAATACCTGCAGGACCTCAACACAGGCAACGGTAACCACCAAGATGCTGAAGTGCGCGAGGTGTTTGCAGGGACTGGGATGAAGGCTGGTCATTAATGCTCCGGAAGAGGGAGGAATGGCACATTAATGAAATTCTCAGCTGACGTGAGGCGAAGAGGAATTGCCAACAGCAGGGAGAGCAGAGAAAGAACATCAAGGGACCCAGAGTGATTAGAAACATGGCCAGAAAAGAACCACATGGGAGTCATTGCAGAACACTGCACAAATCCATCAGAGGGAGAACAATGGGAAATGCAAAGACCTCGCTCGGAGGGTGGAAGTCTAGGAAGCCAGGACTGCTGCAGAGACATGATAGGGAGCGTGGAGAGCAAACTATGTCCAATCTCACAATGCCACGGAACAACCAAACCGGGCGGGAGGAGGCAGAGACGTGTTTTCCCAGAGCCGGGGGATGGTCCCAGTGCAAGGGCAAGAGTGCAACACCACGGGGCTAGCACGCTCGTTTCTGGGTACCCCTAGACAGATGGGCATCGGGAAATGGGAGGGAGGTTAGAGAAGAGCAGCAGGAATGACCAGGGGTCTGGAGAAATCAGCTTCTCGGGCAGGCTGGCAGAGTTCACCGTGCCCAGGGCCCACTCCAAACTCATCTTGAGCATCCCAAGGCGCTGGGCTGCTCTGCAGGTTGGCCAACCACAAGGAGAGGCGTAGGCAGCCTGCAGATCATGGGCAGGGAATTCACTGAGGTGGGGAGAACTAGGAGCAACAGGGTGAAATCAGCAAAGAGAAACGGGTCCTGTCTCGGCTGGGATGACACTCAGCCGGCCTCTTCCTTGGCTAGGGGAGGATCCTCAGTCCGTGTCAAATGTCACGGCTGCCCGGCCTTGGTCTGCCCGACCGACCGCCGATGATCCTGGCTGACCAGGTGCTTGAGTGTTAAAAGAGGGCGGGTGACGTTTACCAATCACCAAACAGAACCATGTCCCCCTGGAGAACAACAATAGGGGCGCCGACCCCAGGCCCCTCCACTGGCTGCACAACGGGACTGGTGGTGCTCAGCCCTGCTCCGGATCAGGCCCACTGTCTGGAAGCGCGTCGGGCTGTCCCGCCACGCCCTGCCACGCCTCTTGTTTGCACTGCTCAGGTCTGTCTGTCCTGGGCACGTCCCCACGCCCAGCAGCTCTTCCCTTGCCCGGGGGGTTTCCCAGGGCCCTGTCCAGGAGCCTCTGCACACAACACGCTGGCAGCACGGCGCTCACCGCCCGCCGGCCTGGGAGCGAGAGGGGAAAACGAAACTGCCCATGTCTGCTTTCAGCGAGGCCCGGGCCTGATCCTGCTGCTGGCATGAAGGGCAACGGGAGCCAGGCCAGGCCTGTGACGTGGTTATAGAGAGAGCTGCCCAAAGCCACTGAGTCTCCGAGGAGAGCGACCAGCCCTCTGAGGTTGGGGCTGGACACTGGATGTGCTGGGAGCAGGCACCTGACCCAGGAGAGGGGCCACTGACAAGCCCATAAGTGCAGCCTGTCCCGGGCTGCAGGGAGAAGAGAGGAACTAAAGACACAAGCCCTCTTGATGGCGGGAGGAGGGGTCAGCAGGGCCACCGGTCCGGGCAGTGGGCCCCGTGGCCCCATCAATGATAGTCACCGGGCAGGTCAGCCAACAGGGGAGCCGCTGCCAAAACCGCTTCCCTTGGCCTGCTTCACAGACTAGTGTGTATTGGCTGCGGCAGCTGCTCTCCCAGCCAGGGCTCTGGGATACTCCCTAGAGCAGGCCCGCACAACATCCGGCCTGGGGGCCACATGCGGCCCGCACCGGCTCACTGTGCGGCCCGCGGAGGGGTAAGTAGGGGTGGAGCGAGCAAGCCAAGCTGTGGGATGGGGGGAAGCAGATGGGGGCAGGGCTTTTCGGCCCGCAGCTTTTTTTTTTTGCAGTAATATGGCCCTCGCTGCTTTCCGAGTTGTGCAGACCTGCCCTAGAGCCCCGTAGGCCTGCACGAGGGAAACAGGAGTGTGTGTCAGGGCAGGGGGAGGGGTCTGTGAGTGCACTGCTCAGTGTGCATGTGGGTTAGTGAATCTGGAGCCCGTGCACACACCTGTGTCTCTCTCTGTGTGTTCCAGACAAGGAGCGCCATGTACTGGAGAAAGTGCAACACCCAGAGTCGGGAGACGTTTGTGTGGGGGAGAAGAAGGGCGGCGGGAGGGGGGGTGTTTCCACGCTCTGCCGCCAACTCGCTGGGTATAAATTGGTCATGTCACGTTATGGGGCAAATGCATCCCTGGTGATTTCCCTGGAGTTGCATCCGGGAATGGCAGGAACCCTTCATGCCTCTGTGTACCCTTCTGTAAAATGGGGAGGATGCTAATACTTACTAGGTTCAGCCAAGTGCTGTGGGATTCATTCCCACACCTGCCAGGTGGATGGTGCTAGAGGCGCGTTCGGTTTGGTGTGTGCGGGTGCGTGCTGCGAACGTGTGCTGGGCTCTCGGGAGGTGTCAAAGGCCTTGGTCGCTAGAGGAAGAGGAGACGTCCTGGGTAAATTTCCCCAGAGCTCAGCAAAAGGCATCAGAGCGACTATGTCATAATGGACCTAGACTTCGCTCCTAGTCGAACCCTGTGCATTCGTATGGGAGCCCAGCCAAGGGGCGCTGGCCCTGCCCCAGAACAGAGCCTGGAGACCAGCCAAGCAGTAGATCTGGGGATCTGAGTCCAAAGGCAAACAGGAGAGAGCCGGGAAAACCCTTCTGACTGAAAACCTAACGAACGGACACGTTTCTGACCAGACACTAAGGCCAAAGGCAATAATGTTGCTGCGAGAGACTTCACACAGCAGCGCAGCCCTGAGCCACCCAGCCAGCAAGGGAGGAGTGCGGCTCTGAGAGGGGGAGGGGGGAAAACAGATGGCTCGGGACAGGTTCCCTTAAAGTAAGAATCCAAGTGAGGGATCTCTCCGGTTTCAAACTTGCTGCCAGCCTCTGCTCCACTGAGCGTGACAAACGGCGCAGCCACAGATCAATACGCCAGCAGTAAAAGTCAGAGCACACGGAGGAAAAATTAGCGCAAATCGAAGCCGCTATAGACACCAATTCCTCCTGGTGAAGCTGGGGAGAATTTAAACCCATTGAAAAGAAACAAAACTCAGCAATCCGGAATGGATTTCCAAAACATACAAAGGAATCCGAGCCAACAATAGGCGAGAACAAAACAAAGTCATTTTAAAAACAATTATGTTAGAAAATGCCATTAGAAACTAACCCCGCCCCCATAGCAGTGCAGAACTCAAGGAAACCCAGACATAAAATCTCAAACTCAATGGTGGCTGGAAAGACAGCACTGAATACATCCAGGAAGCCCCTTTGCCAGTGATTTACCCCACCCCTCTAATCCGGGATGAATGACCCCAAGATGCACACACAGAGATGCCCTCACTCCCAATAACTCCTGTATCCCCGGGAGCTGTAAGACCATCTGGCTATCCTGCAGCATCCTCCCTAAGGGTGAAACTCACCACGGGGCAGGCCCAAGTAGCTGAAGTGAGTGAGGTGCATGCAGGGATGCACACAGGCTGCTGCCTGGCGTGAAATCCAGAATTAACGGGACCCCTGACCAGCAGCAACGGAATCCAAGAACTCACCCTGGGATCCCCCGATCAACCAGCCACCCGGCACGTCTGTGTTCCTTAGTTCACACGTAAGAGATGAGAAGGGGACAGATGTGCCTGCTCCATAGACTTTACAAAAGCTCTGCTCTTAACTTGGCATCCTAGAAACTGTCCATTGCTACAGAATGGGACTGGTGAGGAATCGGAGGATACTACTATTAAATCCATGCACTAATCCCTTCGATGCGGGCCAGTTCTGAAGCGGGAGACCCCCTCTATCTTACTCAGGCCCCTGCTACTCACAACATTTCAGTGACGTTGGGTTAAAAAGTCAGTTTGTTAACACCCTCCAAAGTCCTGCATGGATCCACTCAGAGAACGGTCACAGCTGTCCAGTACGTCTGGCTTGCCCTTGCCAATGGACCAATGCCAGCTACACCAATACAGGTGGGGTTCACACTGATATGAGTCCACGTGAGGATTTGCACTGATTTAACTAAACTGGTTTCAGATCACACCTCCCAGTGACACCAGTGCACAGCCCAGGTCTCAGGTGAAATGTCTGCCCTGTGCTGTTACTGCCTTGGTCACACTGTCCCCTAGGCAATATGGTCTCCATAGGAACTGAATCCTAGAAAGCTGCTGTGATGCCTGAACTGTGCAGGCCAACCTGGAAAAGACACAAATCGTGATCCATCTGGAAATTCACCCAAACAGAGCTTGCTTCCCCACCCCCTCGCCCCTGCCCCCTCCACTCCACCTCTACGGCGGTGTGATTCCACGGGAACTGGGGTGAAGTGGGCCCTACACTTTCATTTGAGATGCACAGAAACTGAAGATGGCCTGAATTCGCCATCCCAGGCGTTGTTATCATAACTAGACATCCTCCTTATGAATGCCTCAAGGAGCTTCTGACGGGCTCTAAACGCATCTCGGGTATAAACTCCATGGGCATTGGTGAGGCGTGTGTGCTGAGAAGCCCAGGAGTGTCTGGCGGCGGGCGAGTAGGTGTGCCGCTCTGCTATGCGCTGGTGCCATTTGTTGGTGAGCAGGTGAGTGAGGGGGCTTGGGAACGCCTGAGTTGCAGCGTGCCCGCAGGGCGAGCATTGGCAACGGGGGGAGCGTGTTGACAGTGGGGGTGTAGGTGGGTGTGTGTGCTGGTGAACACGCGTGTGTGTGTGAGAGCTGGAGAGGGCGTCTGCTATCTGGTGGAGGCATCTGGCTGCCTCTCCCTGTGCCCCCAAGGCGGCACCTCTCAATTATCCTCATATAAACGCAGGAATGCTCCCTGCAACAATACAATTACAATCCGGCTGGATGCTTGCAGCATGGAACTTAAAGCAACAGAAACAGGTGTGACCTCAAAGCTTTGGTATCTATTTTTCCACCATTTATTAACCTCTAACCTTTAATCTGTGGGCGCCCTGAGATGCATAAACATGTTACATCAAACAAGGAGCAAAGGTCAGCTTTTAAGCGGAGGCAATGGGTGAGTGAAATAACAGGGAGAGCTGCGGGCTGAAGGTTTTTAGGTGTTCTGAAAACACATTGATCAGTGGACTCCAAGCCTTTGATAATTTCATTTCTCTCTTTAACCAGGGAAGGTGAAGAGGCCCATCGCTGACAGGGGCTACCACACATGTTCCCACAAGCAGATGTACCACCGTGTGTTGGGTTAACCATTTCCACGCCCTGCATCTGAGGGAGACAAGAAAGGACTGTGCGGTCCTTGCAGATAAGCTTCCAGAGGCTGGCCCAATCTGCTGTCTCAGGAGGCCAGGCGCTCTTGAATCTAGCAGATGAAGGCAGAATGAGATCCAACAGCTGGGGAATAGAACAAGTCAAACTGGAAATGAGATGCACGTGAGTAGAGGTTGAAATAGCTCCCCCCGAGATGTGGTGGCGACTCCATCCTGTCTGTGGAGTCTTTAAATCAAGAATGGAGATTAATAAGACTGGGACTTTTCAGCTTAGAAAAGAGACAACTAAGGGAGGATATGATAGAGGTCTATAAAATCATGACTGCTGTGGAGAAAGTAAACAAGGAAGTGTTATTTACTCCTTCTTAGAACACAAGAACTATGGGTCACCAAATGAAATTAATGGGCAGCAGGTTTAAACAAACAAAAGGAAGTATATTTCTTCACACAACACACAGTCAACCTGTGGAACTCCTTGCCAGAGGATGTTGTGAAGGCCAAGATTATAACAGGGTTCAAAAAAGAAGTAGATAAATTCATGAAGGTTAGGTCCATCAATGGCTATTAGCCAGGATGGGCAGGGATGGTGTCCCTAGTCTCTGTTTGCCAGAAGCTGGGAATGGGTGACAAGGGATTGATCATTTGATGATTCCCTGTTCTGTTCATTCCCTTCGGGGCACCTGGCATTGGCCACTGTCAGAAGACAGGACACTGAGCTAGATGGACCTTTGATCTGACCCAATCTGGCCATTCTTATGATCTCCTTATAGAGGAGACCAGTGCCCGGTACCCCACTGTACAGGACCACACCAGTCTAGGCTTCATCTCCCTGCTGTACGGAATGCAAGCCCGGCAGGCTCTTCCCCTGTGGCTCTGGATCCCAGCGATGCTCCGTCTAGTCCTGCCCGGTCCGTGCCACATGCTTCAAAGGCTGGGACAAGCTGCCCCCACGGTCACCTGATAGCGCAGGACAGTCCCACGGGGGCTATTTCGCTCTCACACCAGTGGCTGCTCCCTGTATGCCCTGCGGCACGGGGCATACACTGAGCAGCGGCCCTCGTAATTTC
The DNA here is from genome assembly GCA_007922305.1 of Dermatemys mawii. NCBI lineage: Eukaryota > Metazoa > Chordata > Testudines > Dermatemydidae > Dermatemys > Dermatemys mawii. The sequence goes on along the minus strand of ML677491.1, from coordinate 4,040,620 downwards.
ATTCTGTTACTAAATAATAAAAATAATAATCCTCTGCGCCTCTCTAGCCCGTTTCGGCTGCGGTGCAGCCACATAGGGATGTACGGGACGTACTGAAATCCCTTCACCCACTACGGAAGTGCGATCATGACTGGGCTGGAACGGGACAGCTTTTGAACAGTGCACAGCAACATCATGCCCCAGTTTGGGCCAGGAGGTGGCGAGGAATTCCACCCCCAACTGACACTACAGAGGAACAAAGGGCGAGATGCTGGGATCACGCTCTTGCAACACCTACTATGGGCTGCTAAGGAGCAAAGGGTCAGAGAGCAAAGCCTGAGGGTCCTGAGGCTGGAATGGCCACAACTGCAAATGCTCCATCGGCCCCTGGACATCATGGGGCACATGCTCACCCACCTGGCCTGCACTGCTCCAAACCCCAGTGTGAAAATATGCACATTTGTGGCCACCAGGGGCTGGGGCCTGAGTTCCGGATTTGGTCTGACCTGACAGGCAGCCCCGGGTTCAGGAGAGATCTCCTGGCTCAGCAGTGCTACTGTCACAGCTTGCCCACGGGAACCATCCCCCCGCAGACCCAAATGAGCCCGGGAGAGCAGAGGGAAGCACCCCACGAGGCGGACAGGCTGCAGGTCAGGCCCAAAGCGGTTAGTTATAGAAATCCTCTGACAGATGGGTTACCGCAGCCTCCTCCGCTCTGTGGCTGCCTTCATGCCACCAAAGTGCACCTGCTGAGATGGTCCCTCTCACCATGTTCCTCCTCCCGCCCCTCCGCTCCGCCAGCATTGCCAGTTGACATTGTCCGTCATGCCTCGATTTCCCTTCGGAGAGGTGGCCCCTCAATGGAGCCGCACTGCAGAGTAGTTACCCGCGACCTGCCTGGAGCACTGAGCGCCTCGCCCCCTCCGGAGCTGCCTGGCTTCCATGCACTGACGTGGGTTGGCATAGGACATTGGGGGGAACATGTCCATGGATCCCCCCACACCCATGCACACACAGACGTGTACACACGGACACGCGCACCTTGCACCTGGCCAGTTGTGCAATAAGACTGTTGTCTTTGGTGGGGAGCGACCTATGAGCGGGACCCTTTTTAATCGTGTTTGTATTGAGATAATTAGTAACTCATTTAATGTCATCGATGTAGCTATATTCCTCTATAAACAGACGTATTAATCTGTCAGGCTGGGGAATCAATACTCCCACCCGGTCCTGCCTCTCCTCTGTCCTTGCCCGCAGCCCGGCAGGGGAAAAACTCACCACAGTCAGGCAGAAAGAAATCTTAATTAACCAGCCCAGGCCATTAGATCCAGTGCTCGCCCTACTGCCTGCACCGCGGCACAGCACAGGCGCACAACTGTACCAAAACCCCCGGGGCCCGATTCAGCGCCCCCAGAGCTCAGTGGGAGCCAAGGGCGGTCAGCATCTGGCAGGATCAGGCCCTGAGCAAGTCTCTGGAGAGACCCCAGCCTGCCAAGCCCGGAGATTGGACTGTCTAGGGCAGCCTTGTGGCTACTGATGGGCAGAGCCCCGAGGGCCACGTCTCAGGCCCTGTGGTGGGCAGTTCCGCAGGCTGATGGTTCAGGGCAGCGAGACGCCGGTGTGGCTCTCCCACAGACACATCTGTGATTCTTCAGGCGTAGCCAAAGGGATCCCCCCTCCCCCGGCCCATTGCCATGGAGACGTTTTTATTACTTAAGGGGATAATGGGTGCTTCTTGTGCAGGGTTAAAGGTCACAGGGTCCAGCGGGCTTTGTTAAAGGGGCGGTAACAAACCCTCCCGCTTTTCTTCCCTCTCTCCTAATTATTCTTTTTAAAAATATTGACTTTAGGTTCCTTTAATTTACTGAAGCGATGGCTCTCTTCCCCCTTCCCCCTCATATTCCCCCGTGGCCCTCCTTCCTTCTCCCCCTCCCCTAGGATCAGCTCCCACAGCTGCCGGCAGCCGCGGGGGCAGGAAACAAGTTGGCCGAACACCTGGAAGGTCCCGTGATGCCCTGGCAAGGTGACACCGGGACACACCCCAGGAGGTAGGTTACAGGTGGACAGGCACATGATGGAGTACCTTGCTGAGCAGGGGCCCGGCCAGCAAAGGGACTGGGACTTTTGCACTGGGCATTTTGACAGCCCGGTCAGCACCGCCCGGGAAACATGGACAGGACCTAAGTCCTTGGTCCAGTCCTTGCTGGTTTCTCCAGCAAGGGAAAGAGTCCCTGGGGAGCGCAGGGGAACCGTCCGTCAAACGCCGAGTAATCAGCTGCACAGCTGGTCTCTGATCACCGGACAGGGCAGACCCATGTAGGGGCGAGGATGGGCAGGGTGAGAGCAAGGGGAGGTGACAGCCATTGCTTGCAACATCCTGGACTTGAATCAGCATCTTCATGTTGTTATTACACATGGTTTGCCTTCGAGGGGACTCCAGCCTTGGGCAGGGGTCAGGAAGGATCAAGAGGCTGGGGCAGGGCTAGACTGGGGGAGAGAGGACCCCAGCGCTCAGTAAGGAGAACCCCCGGGGTAGGTACCTCCCTCGCAGGGCTGGGGTGAGGAATGGCTAACAGGCAGGACTCCGAACGGGGCTCCCGGGACAGAGTTACACTAGGCTGAATTTAGCTGGCTGATTGGGAGCTCGGTTGCGTAGGTGGGATTTAGACCAGCGGTTCTCGAAGTGGGGTTCGCGACCCCTCGGGGGGTCGTCGGGCGCCTCCCCGAGGGGTCGTGAGTCCCTGTGGCCGCCGAATTGATTACTTCTGCATTCAGTGGCATTTCGGCAGACATACAAGGGTCGCGCCACGCCGCTGGAGAAGAAAAAAGGGTCGCGGTCTCAGGAAGTTTGAGAACCGTTGATTTAGACAGCCCCCACCATGATGACCACTGAAATACTGTAGTTGTTGGAGACGAACCCTGCACCCTTCCCTTCGGACATCAGCAAACTGAGCCAATCAGGAGGCTCCTGAGAGCCCCCCACCCCACCCCGGGGGCTCCTCTGTCCTCTAGCGATCAGCTTCTCTGCCCTCCACTTTCACCACTCTGTGATCGTCTCATGCAACCGTGCCTGGCCCCAGCCAATCTCCCCCAGCCGTTCCTGCGGTGGATGGAAATACACAGGAAGATGACTGGGCCCATCGAGAATGGAGCTTTTCGAAAGAGGCAGCCAGTCTCGATTGAAGGACTCCAGGTGGCAGAGGAACCTCCGCCTGGGTCCAGGGTCAGTCCCTCTTGTCTCTTGATTCCAATTTGAACTGTTCTGGCTTCAGTCTTCAGCCCCAGGATTGTGTTATTTCTTTGAAGAGCACCTTGTTCCCAGCTCCAAGACCATGATCAAGTCACCCCCTAGCCTTCTCCTCAGTAAGCTAAAAAGACCGAGCTCTTACAGGTTTTCCAGACCTCAAATCATTCCTGTAACTCCTCTCTGCGCCCTCTCCACTTGTTGAAATCCTTTTTGCAGCACGGACAAGAGCAACACGAATAAAGTCTAGAAAACATGACCTCCGAGGGAAGATTGAAACAACTGGGTTTGTTTAGTCTGGAGAAGAGAAGACTGAGAGGGGACAGGAGAACAGTTTTCAAGTACATAAAAGGTTGTTAAAAGGAGGAGGGAGATAAGTTGCTCCCCTTTACCTCTGAGGACAGGACAAGAAGCAATAGACTTAAATTACAGCAATGGAGGTTTAGGTTGGACATTAGAAAAAACTTCCTGTCACAATGGCTAAGCACTGGAGTAAATTGCTTAGGGATGTTGTGGATTCTCCATCATTGGAGGTTTTTAAGAGCAGGTTGGACAAATACCTGTCAGGGATGGTCCAGATAATTTTGAGTCCTGCCCTGAGTGGAGGGGTCTGGACTAGAGACCTCTCAAGGTCCCGTCCAGTCCTAGGATTCTTTGACACCAGAACTGGGTTCAGTATTGTAGCAGGGATCACTGCATCCCTTTAGTAGGCATTCCCGCTTACACCCTTTCTGCCACAGCCTCGAGCCGGGAACTCCGTTGGTTTCTGCCATGGCGCCCAAGTCCTATTCCAGTCACTGCGTTCCCAGGGAACGTCCCCCATCATCTAAGTACGACCCACATTCTTTGTCCGGAGAAGGATGACCTGGCACTGGTTGTAGTAAAAAGGCAGATTGGTGAATTGTGCCCGGCTTACTGAGCGACCGAGCTGGCTCTCTGTTACAGTCCTGTCCTTGGTAGCTAACACCCAGCCACCAATCTTGGTGTCATCTGCAAACTTTAACAACAATTATGTGATATTTTCTTCCAGACCATTGATCAAAATATTGACCATCGTTAAGTCAGGAGCCAGCCCCTCTGGGACTCCACTAGAAGCACCCCATTCGCTGCTGGTTCCCATCGACAGTTATGTTTGGAGGCCAGTAGCCAGTTTTTAATCCACTTAATAAGGGCCGCATTGATTTTGAATAGTGCTAATTTTTTCATCTTTTCACTGGTAATCCATTAAAGATGCACCACATTGATTCTGGGCACTGCTAATGATTTAATCTGCTCACTAGCTGCATGAGAGGACGCCATGCGATTTTATTCCCGACAGCGTGGGAGGTGGTCTGGGCTGATGGTTGAGGCCCTGAGTTTGGACTCAGGAGTCTGGAGTTCAATTCCCAGCTCTGGGCTTGGGCAAACCTCTTCATCTCTCTGGGCCGCCCCGTCCTGACGGTAAGGCATCTGTGCTAACAGCCCTGGGGCAGGATACATTCAGCAATGCTATACAGGCTCCCTGCCCCGTGGGTAGAGGGGCTATAGACAGCAAGAATGTCTCTCCCCAGTGCTTGGGGCAGGTGGATGTCATGATCAGAGGGAGACCATGAGGTCTCTTGCCTTTCCCTCACTCCTTTGTCTTGTCTGTCTAAACTCGTCAGGGCAGGGTGTCATGGGCGGCAGATTTCACAGGCCAGGCGTGGCCCTACCCACGCTTTACCCTCAGGCCACTTTCTGCTCTTCCCCTATGGCTGGGGCTTGGGCTGGGGCTAGGGTGGGCCGGACTCGGGCTGCCCACTCAGGGCTGGGGGTTCTGTGACTGCCCACCAGGTGCTCCGGTGCTGGTGGAACTTGGGCAGCCCAGGATGTGGGGGGCTGGCAGGATGTGGGGGGCTCCGGCGGAGGAGAGGGGAGGGGCCTCCGGCAGAAGGGGCAGGGCTGGGGGCTCGCCCCCCGCCAGCTGGGTGGCTCGTGGGCGGCCCATGCAGGGAGTGTCTCTCACCAGGTGTCCGTGCAGCTCCCAGCACAATGGGGCCCTGGTCCCAGCGGGGTGCTTTGGACGGTCCTGTCAGACAAGCAGTGATAACAAGGATCATGCTTTGAAGGGGCCGGGCTTTCCCTTGCTGCTGTTACAAAGCACCCCAGAGATTCCTGGGGCGGGGGACGAGAGTTGTCCCCCTCTCTTGGCTCGTCTGTTCCCGCTGCCTTTTGGACGACGCTTTGTGCAGAGTCAGGTGACATGAGTTGGTGGGTCTCAGCCAATTCCCACTGGGCAAGGATCCTAGCTGGCCCTATCGGCCGGGAGGCCAAGCTTTGGCCCTGAGGGCTGGACCGAGGCCCATTGGGAGTGTGCGGCAGGCAGGGGGCTTTGGTCTGCCATCCCTCTCCCGGGGCACCTGCCATCCGGAGCCAGCGCTGAGTGCGGGCCGGGGCGGACGTATCCTGTGACCTTGCGTGCTGGCTGCGCATGAAACTGCCAAGTGTCAGACTCCAGCTCGCCTCACTGGCTGAGGAGTGGCCGCAGGGCCTGATCCAGCCGTTAATAAGTTAATGGTTAAGAAGCTGCTTTTTATTAGTGCTGGCTGAATTAAACGGAGCGGCTTGCACGTCCACGTGCCCCTCTCTGAAGGGCACTGCTGCCCGCCTGGTGCCAGCCTACCGCTAAGCAGGCTGGCGCCCGCCCCCGCTGAATCTGCCGCTGTGCGGTTTTAGGGACCCCCGTCAGAGCTTTGCTGAGGCATCCCGCCCTCCTCCCCGGCATCCCTGGCTGGCGTCAGCTAGCGGCTCTGGGGCGGTTTTGTTGCCGGGCAGCTCTCTGCAGAGGGATCCGGTGCCTTTTGCCAAAGGCAGGAGCCAGCCTGCAGGCCATGGCTCTGCAGTGCTGGAGGAGCCGGCCACCCCAGCGCCTCCTCTAGCGCCCCGCAATCCGTAACATCTCCCTGGACAGGGAGCCAGACCGTCCCCGAGCTCCATCCGGGGCTCCGGGACCTGCTCCCGAGGCGAGCGCGCTGTCAGCCCCGCACGGCAGCTCCCCCCCCAGCAGCCCTTTGCAGGATCCCAGCCAGGGTGACCTTTCCCCCGCCCCCTCCCCATCCAAACCCAACCTTTCATCCATGCTTAATATTTAACATCATTGGATAGGGCAGCAGGTTTAATACGCGCTGATAATGCGGCTGATCCGGCGGGTCATTAAACCCCAGCCCCAGACGGTCCCGCTCGGGCTGCGTTTCAAACATTAACCAGCTTTGGGAAAGGTGAGGGACTGTTTGCTCTGCCCCTTGGCCCTGTGCCCTGTGCCCTTCCCCCACTCGCCCCTACGCTGCACTCAGCCTTCCACTTGGCTTCTGAGCTCAGGCTGCCTGGAGCTGGTAAATCCACCAGCCTTTTCCTTGTTATTTCCCGTACTGGCTTTTCCATGCCTCTCCCTCAACCCTCCTCATTAAGGAATTTACCTTCTCCACCGCCCTGTGAGCCTGGGCAGGATCAGCATCCCCATCCTCCAGGCAGGGAAACTGAGGCACGGACTGAGTCAATGACTTGCCCAGGGTCAGGCAAGCAGACTGTGGCAGAGGAAGGAAGGGAATCCGGGTCTCCTGCGTCCCAGGATAGTACCTCAGCCAAAAGGCCACCCTTCCCCCAACACCTACAGTGAGGGGGTCCTTCCACCATCCCCCACTCCTCTCATTCTCCACTCTTCCCTCCTTCATCAGCATTTGGCCCCTCTTCCCCCTTCAAAAGGCCCCCCACTGCTCTCACCCCCCTCACTTCTTCCATCTCCCTTCCCCAACCCAGCAGCAGCTCCCCGCAGACCACACCCTGCTTTGCCGTTGCAGCCCAGAGCAGGGGCATTTCTGCCTTGGAATCCCCCAGAGACTGCTGCAGGGCTCAGACCTGGGCCGGCTGGTCTCCAAACCCAGGCGTGAGTTTAGTCCCGGAACGCGTGTGTCCATCGGAAGACACAGACTTCCCCACAGCCGGCATCCTCTGACCTCTCCACCCCAGCCCAGCAGGCGCTGACCCAAATCCGCTCTCATCTGCCCCTAGAAGCCCAATTTTCCCTCCCATGTCATCAGCTTAAGCCCAGGCAGCCGCTAATGCGCTTTGGACGAGTGACAGAAATTCCCAGCAGACTTTTACTAACGGCATTTGTCCGTCCGCCTGCTGCCCCTCCCCACTGCGAGCGAGCTCCATCCCCAAGCAAAGCTGTCAGTGATATCGCTGGCATTTCTCAAGCCCCCTGCGGCACAAAGCACTTAACAGGCTCCCTTCGCCCAGCTCTGGGGTGGAACGTGGCAGTGATTTCATGGGGACGCTGTGAACTATTCCCGTCACCCCATCTTGTAACAGGAGATAGTAGAAGTCGAGGGGGTTCAGAGACAGGTGCTGAGAATGATTCGTAGATCACAAGGCCAGAAGGGATGATTTAGTTGGGGTTGGTCCTGCCTTGAGAAGGGGGTTGGACTAGATACCTTCTGAGATCTCTTCCAACCCTGATCTTCTATGATTCTATGATTGTGACCATGTAGGCTGACCTCCTGGTAACACACAGGCGAGAGACCTGACCCCCAATCATTCCTGGAGCAGAGCTTTCAGAAAAACATCCAATGTTGATTTAAAAATTGCCAGGGATGGAGAATCCACCTTGAACCTCGGCAGATTGCTCTACGGGTTAATTACTCCCAGGGCTGAAAATTGACACCTTATTTCCAGTCTGAATGTGTCTCGTGTCAATGTCCAGCCATTGGATCCTGTCAAACCTTCCTCTGCTAGACAGAAGAGCCCATTACAGGTAGGTGCTTGTAGACTGGGATCAAGTCACCCCTTCACCTTCTCTTTGTTAAGTGAAATAGATTTGAGCTCCTGGAGTCTCTCACTCTAAGGCAGGGTTCGAATCCTTTCATCCTTCTTGTGGCTCTTCCCTGAACCCTCTACAATTTATCAACCTTCTTGTGGAACTGGGAGCACCAGATCTGGTATCCCAGCAGCGGTTGCACCAGTTCCAAACACCAAGGTACAACAATCTCTCTGCTCCTCCTGGAGATTCGCCATCCAAGGATCACACTAACCCCTTTGGCCGCAGCGTCGCACTGGGACCTCCTGTTCGGCTGAATTTCCCCCACGACACCCAGAGTCCCGGCTTCCCAAGAGAGAGTCTCCCATCCTGTAAGTGGGGCCTGCAGCCTTGGTTCCTAGCTGGGTACGTTTCCAATTTGAGCTGTATTAAAACACAGATTGTTTGCTTGCACCCACTTTACCCAGTGATCCAGAGATCTCTGAATCATTGACCGTCCTCTTCAATATCTACCCCTCCCTCAAATTTTGTCTCATCTGATTAAAGGCCTCGGAATGTTTCTGGATGAAGAGAGACTGGGAATCCTGGGATCTGCTGCTTCAGAGAGGAGGTGAGAAATCGGGGACAGAACAGAGGAAGAGAAAGCAGCGAATGGGTAGGAAAAAGAATGGGGGCTGCTCTTCTCCTACCCTCAGAGCGCAGAGACCTGGGGATGCTCAGTGGAAAGGAAGGATAAGCTGAGAATGAAACAAATTCAAAACAGGAGGAAGGAATTATTTTTGCCACATAAGCCACAAGTAGCCAGAGGAACTCACTGCCACAAGATATTGCTGAGGCCGAGAGCTGAGCAGGGTGCAGAAAAGGATACAAATAACAAGACTATACAGAGTCAAAATCATAACTCAGAGCTTTGGAAGTGACCTGACTTCCTCCTGCTTCAGGGGATGAACCCCTCTCCTGAAGGGGGACAGACAGAAACTTCCCTAGGGAGGAGTTATTATTTTGGGGTGGGGATGAGGGTGTATATTGTCCCTTCCTCCGAACCAGCTTGTGCTGGGCCCCAGAGGCAGGATGAGCCCCTGGGTTGATGGGGCCTGGCGATTCCTAAATTCCTGTCACAGGATGCTCCCAAATCTGCCCAACACCGAGGTCAGGTCTGCTGTGGTTCCCAGCAGGCAGCTGTCCTAGCCCGGTTCAAACTTCCTACCCGTTACTTTCCATCTCCCCAGGCTAAGGCACACCAGCTGTGAAAGTGACCCCGACGCACCAAGGGAAATGCAAACGCTTGGGGAGGGAATGGAGGGTGGTGGTAAATTGGAGGGGTTGGAAACCCTCTCCATTTGCCATAGACCCCGGGGCAGCCAGCAGGGGAAGAGACACTGAATTCAAACCATAAGGCCCAGATTCTGCCTTCGGTGGGGTAAATCCGGAGGAGCCAGTAGGGGTTGGGCCCTGAAATCAACGAGAGTCATTCCGCTGGCCCCGGTGGCGCAGGGATCAGGCCCTTAGCTGGCGATCAGGAGCAGAACCAGGGTCCTGGCCTGGCAGCGTCCCCCCCTCCAGAACAGGCCCCTTCTAGTGCAGCTGCTGGGTCTCCCCATCCCCCACTTCCCCCAGCTCAGTGGGGGGTCCCTGGCAGCCCTCCCCTCCTCCCCACAGCCCCTTCCCTCTCGCCCCCTCCGCGCCCCCCCTCAGCCTCCTGCTATTAGTTCATGGCTGAAGACGACAGGAAGTCAATGAGGGGATTTGTTCAGGTTAACCTCTTTGACCCGCTGGCTCCTCTTTGCTTGACAGGCCTGGTCTGCGCTGCTTCCCCACCTCTGCCCCTCCCGCCTGCTCCCTTAGGCAGGGGAAGGAGTCCCCAAATCAACTCTGTAGGCTCGGGGAACGGGCTGGTCTGGGGCAGCCCCACACAGCGCCCTGCGGATCGTCCCCCCCCCGCGCAGTTCTCCTGCTGCGAGCCAAGGCACGGACAGGGGCCCCGGACCAATCCGGCATTTCCGCAGCGTTGTCCGGCGCCCGGGGCTTGGCGTGCACAGGGAGCACTGCTGCAATGCATCCACCTCTGGGGTGGGGCGCAGCGGCTCTTGAGTCACCTCACAGTGCCGCAGCCATTTGGGATGGGAAGCCGGAGTCTCTTGGTGTTACGGGGGGAACCAGGATCTGGCCGCTTCTTTGCTGCCTGCCGAGGGACTGAAAGGAGCCTTTTCAGGAGCTCAGAGCCCCTTAATCCTCCCGGGATCGCCAGCAATTTGGGTGCGGAAGGGGCCAGCCCTTTAGATAAACAGGAAAACACACCCGAGAGTCCGGCTCAAAGAAAACAAGGAAAGGAAGGGGCACTACTCCTCCCCCCAGCATCACCCACCTGGGCTCAGCACCATTCCTGACCCTGCTGGGAACAGCACCCTCGGGGCAGGCTCATCCCCTGGGGCCGGCTGGCCGAGGGGCTGGGGAATCGCCGAGATCTGAACGTGCCCTTAACAGCTGCCCAGTGCCCGCGTAGCGCTGTGACCTGGCTTCATGCCACCAAGAGAGAAATGCGCACGGTTCCTTCCTGCCGTCAATCTGCCCGGCTTGGCAGTGCAGGAATGGGGCTGTTTGGATAAGCACAGATGTTATTGGCATTTCCGAACGATGAGGGAATTTCTGCCTTTGTGAGCGGCAGGGTAACAAGCTTGGGGAAAGTCAGGCGGGGCCCAGCAGGTCCCTCCATCCCCCCTTTGGCAGCTCTGCCAATCTGCCCCACCCAGCTCCCCCGGCCTCTGCTCTTCATGCCCTGTGCATCTCCCAGACAGAGACAGCAAATCCCCCAGAATTGTACCAGGCTGAGTCCCGCAAGCTCGTTGCACTTGTGTCCTACAACACCAAGGGTTCACGGCGTTCGCCTCCTTTGCAGGGCGGCAGAGAGGTCAAAGCAGCGTGTGCAAGGTGAATGGATGGAACCCACCAACTGTCGCTAGCCATCTCCTTCCACCAGCACCCGGCAAAGCTACCCCCGGCAACAGCAATTCCCCACCGCGCCAAAGGACACCGTGCCCCGAAGAAACCGCAGGGGGAAGTCAGAGAGACGCAGGGCCATTCTCTGAGTCACAAAGCCTCTTTCATGTCTCCTTCGAGAACCGCTGCCCTTCCAGCCTCACGATGGGGAAGAGAGACCCCACCCCTACTGAGTCCGGGCCCTGCTCCCGGCACCTTAGGGGGTCTCTCATGGCGGGAGTTGACCCACCTCTCCAAGCGGCGATGAGACCTCGGGCAACGTAGCTGGGTCGGCTTTTGAGTGTTCCCCTGGCCCGTATCACCCACGCTGCTCACTGCTCACAGCCCAATTCACCAGCACTGCTACCCACCCCGACGCGGGTTTTCCTCGGACGTCTCCCATCTCAGTCCTGCCCCGCCCCAGCCCTGCTTAGCTTGTGAGCGCGGCCAGGTTCCCAACCCCAGGCAGCAGCGTCACTAAACTGGGGGCTGCCAGGCGCTCCCCGAGGGTTTGGATTTAGTCTGTGAATCAATAAACGCGCCGCCCTGAAAACGGATCCGAGCCAAGTCTGTAAATCAGCTTAAATAAAACGGGTTCCAAGCGGAGGCAATTCCAGCCGCTCGTCCCGGTCAATAGAGACCTGACCACAGCTGGGCTCTGCCCAGTGTCAACAGCCTGGGAAGCCGGGACCTGCCCTGCTGGCTCACTCCCACCACGGGCCTGGCCCGGGGGCTCGGAAACATGGACAGATCCAAACACAGCCGCCAACCCCCGCCCCTTGCAGACCAGCGAGGTCACCTGCTCACGTGCTCTGTGACTGGTGAGGTTTAGGGGGCACAGCCGAGATCCAGGCCCGATGGTGCTGCGGGGACAGCCCAGGCGAATCCGCCAGATGAACAGGTCGCTGCATTTCCTGCTTGTGCCACTCAATGGGGGGAGGGATGGGGTCTGTGACCTTTGACCTCTTCACGAAGGCGATGGGCAGGAGGGGGACTGAAGGACGCCGCCTGGACCGCTGCGGGCATCAGAGCACGTGCAGTAGGAGCTGGGCTGCATAGTGGGAGCGAGGGTGAGGGGGACTGGCCAGGCTGCCCAGCACATCCGCCTCCAGGGGCTCTTGCCAAATGCCAGGACCAGCATGAGTCACATCAGACACGTATGTGCCCCTGCATCGGTGTGTCATGCACGTTAATCTGTGTGTGTGTGCAGCTTTGTGTGCCCACGCATCTGTCTGTGCCCATGCCTCCGTGTGTGAGCCTTTGCATCTGTGCGTGTGCATCCGTGTGTGAGCGTGTGCATTGGTGTGTGTGCCTGATTGTGCACATGTCCCTCTGGGTCATTGCCTGCTTGTGCACACTTGTGTGTTTGTGTACATGCCTGCTTGTGCGTGCCCGGCTGTGTGTATGTGTGTGTGTTTTGTGCTTGGGTTTGTGCACGTCTGTTTGTGCGTACCACCATGCGTGTGTGCATTGCCCTGTGTGCTGTGCACACTGCACGTTATCACTTGCCTCCTAACATTACATAAGAATACAAAATAAAAGGCACGGAAGGGCTGGGGCACTATCCCCACATCATGTGGGGATCTCGTCCCCCCAGCGACCCAAACGCAAACCTCTGGCCCTGCTGATGTGACTCGAACCACCCCCCCACACACACCCTGTTTCTCCATGAGCGGGGTCCGGACAGCCCTGCCCCTCCCCCTCCAGCCCCCTCTCCCCAGCTGAGTCATAAAGTGCAGGGTGGGGGAAGGATTAGCACCAGCCGCTCCTCCCTTCCGTTACCAGCCCAGGCTCGTAAAGTGTCCGGCCCCGAATCAATGTCAATTTGGAGGGCGAGCGTCCCTTATTGCAATGAAAGCCGTCGGCCGCTGGGGCAGGAAACAGGAGTGCACGGCGGGTAATTGCCTGGGGCCATAAATTATAACCTGGAGAGGGGTGTGCGTGGGACGGAGAGAGCCGCGCAGAGTGGAGTCAGCGGCTCCCAGGCCCTCTGCAATACACCCGCACACGCCGAACCTGAATTCGCCCCAGGCTACCGGCTAGGCTGCAGGGCTCCAGGCTCCAAAGGGCCAGAGCACAGGACCGGCTGGCCCCGCTGATCTCCTGGCAGCCCCTCTCCACCTGCCACCCCGGGCCCAGCTGTGCCATGGGGTGAAACCTGGCGGCCTCCGGGAGGTGCTAGGAGAATGAACTGGTTTGTGTCCGCCATGCGCAGGGCCAGCGAGCGCCCCGTTGAACACGGCACGTGATAAATTGCCTCGATCCGGCACCTTTGACCGCCGCACTTACCCTCTGCGCACAGCCCGTCTCCCGGGGGACTCACCCCCCTGCTCCGCACAACGCCGCAGCTCCAGACGGCTGCCGCCGAGTTTGAAAGGAACAATCTGCCTTCTCTCCCTTCCCGGAACCACCCGGGATGGGGCACCCCCCGGTCCTGGCCCAGTGACTGGATCATAGCCAGACCCCCCCACGAGCTGCAGGGAACCCTTGGGGTCCACGAACCCTTCCGCAGCTTCCCAACTGGATCCGGCACCGGCTTCGACCTCGGAGGTCCTGCTGGGAAGGGCAGACGGGCTGGGCCTCAGGAGAGCCGGGTTCTAGTCCGGGTTAAACCCTGTGACCGAGGACAAGTCCTTTCCCCTCTCTCTCTCCTTTGCTGGGGCAAGCTGTAAACCCTTCAGGGCAGCTGATCTCAGCTGGGGCCAGGACTGTCTCTCGCTGTGTCTGTGCAGCTCCCGGCACAACGGGGCCCCGATCTGAGCAGAGGTTTTATAATACAACTAATCAATGATTGCATCAGTCGCCCTCCTTGGTAAGAGCAGCATCTCTCCCTTCCCCCGGGGCCCTCTGAGGTGGGCTTGTGAGAACTCAGTAGCCCAAGGATGATAAAGAGATCAGCTCTCCCAGACGGGGTGACCCCGACAAGAGTCCGCGTGTCTAGCGGCTCCCGCGAGCCTGACCCCAAGAGCCTGCATGTCTAGCGATCCATCTGATCAGCATTAGGCATGGCACGGTAGCACCGAGAACCCTCGACAGAGCTTAGGGCCCCACTGCACCAGGCGCTGTACAGACACTGAGAAATGGCCCCTCCCCGGGGACGAGGCAGACAGGGCGGCAGGAAGGAAGGACGATCTTCTCTTCAATGGGCCAGGGTTGGTGCAGGGACTTGCCCGAGGTCACCCAGGCAGTCTGTAGCAGAGGAGGACATGGAGGCCAGCTCTCCGGGGTCCCACCTCCCCACTGTCCTTCCCCTCCTCGGCCGCTTTGACCCCCACAGCCAGCCCACCCCCGCAACACGGCCCAGCTCTCCTCTTCGGCTGCCTGCCATGGCACCCGCTCGGCTAACCCCCTGGGGAGCCCGGCCCGGTGCATACACACAGCCAGAGGGGCAGGGACAGGGAGGGACAGGGAGCTGAGAGGCCTATCATGGGCACCAAGCCCAGTTTGCTCCTGGGGGCAGGGGGCAAGTGAAAGGCACCGAGCTTTGGGCACGGACTCGCTCGGCCACAAGTCGTGATTCACTGCCTGGGCGAATGGCAGCGCCCTGTTCACAGGAGGGAGGGTGTCTCCTGCCGCGCCAGGGGTTGGGATCCTCAGGGGTCAGCTGGTTCCCGCCACTGAGGGCACACTCCACACCAGCCAACTGCAATACCAGTACACCCAGGCTGCCTCGCCAGGTGTGCCCAGGCCCCAGCCCAGAGCCACCGGCCCCGCAGTTGGCAGAGGGTGGGAGAACCAGCTGCTGGGATGCGGCCACGTTTTGGGGCCTCTCTCAGGCCTGCCATGGGGCCGGATGGAAACCTGCTGCCTCCTGCCCCGTTCCCTCACTGACCTCTGGATGCTCCAAACCCACAGCTGCCATCCCTCCTGCTGCTCTGCAGCCCTGAAAGGATCCGACCTGTCTCCCCACTGGGGTCTGTCCTGTCTCCCCCATCATCCCTGGGGTCCCGTCGGGGTCTGTCCCTCACCTCTGGGGCCCCACTGGGGTCCGTCCTGTCTCCCCCACGTCATCCCTCGGGCCCCACCGGGGTCCGTCCCGTCTCCCTGACTGTCCCAAGGGCTGGGTGGGGGGAATCCTTTGAGGAAACTGATGAAGCTGCCGGCTTCTCCCTGGGGCGGGGAGGGACCTGGCCCCCTGCCCGCCCTGCGAGACAGGTGCTTCGGGCTCTCCCTGGCGCCCAGGAAGAGCCGGCGGTCCGCTGGGGTTAGTGCAACTGCGTGTTCTCAAGCGACCGGGATCCCGTTATCCCTGTCACAGACTGACCCCTCCGGCCCAAGGGCCAGTCCCCCCTCACTCTTCTGAGCGGTGGAAGAGCAGCAGGAGCTGCAGTCCCTGGGCCAGGCTCACCGGGACAGTCTCCGCTCGCTCCCCAGGCTGCGAGCCATACACTGCCCCCTCCCCAGCACAGACCGGCCCAGGGACGTTCTGCTGGGCAGCCCCTGGGCCCCTCACTTTGGGGGAGCGGCCGTGACCCCCCCTTCCAGAGACGCCCTCCCTCGCCCGGCTCCCTGTGCTCAGCCCCACGGCAGGATCCCTGCCCAGCTCAGCAGGCAGGGGAGCTGTCCGGGGTGCTGCTAGAACAGGGGATCAGTGCCCGGAACCAGCCCCTCACACCGCATCTTGGCTTCCTTAGGGTGGATCTTCCAGTCAATCTGCAGCTCTTCCCATCGCAGGCCCGTCGCTCACGGTCACGCCTCCCCCCCGGCCCTGAACGCCAACCTCTCCCCACCCCAGGCCGGACCCCCTGCAGCTCTGCCCACTTCATCCCTTCCTGTGTCTGTTGGGGGCCTCAGGTCACCACTGTGCCGAGCTGTCTCTGTAACGAGCTGGGCTAGACCCTGGCTCTGAACCCCCCAAACACTGGGCTGGCGCGGAACCAGATGACCCCTCTGGCCCCTCCCCGGTCTATATGGACGGGGCCGCACCCCCTCCCCTGCCCTTCCTGTCGGCAGCAGACCGACGAGGATTCTCCTATCAGAGGCAACTGCTGTAACCAAACGGGTCTGAGGTGGCCGACAGGTGCATCCCCATCTCTCTCCTGGGCGGCAAGGTGGGTCGGCCTCTCCCAGAGCCCTGTCCCAGGCCCTTGCAGTGGGGGACTCCATGCACCGGCCATCAACTGCTCCCTCCATCTGCCCAGGTATCCATGTAGTAGATCTCCTGCCTAGTACATCCAGCAGAGTCCCGACAGCCGCCGAGGGATGGCTCTGTCCCAGGCGGAGAACGACCTGGCTGGATGGGGCCCACAGAACAGCGCATTTCTCACTGGGAAGAGGCGGAAACAGCCCGGATCCGGGTCAAAGTGCCCGTGCTGATTTCTCAGCTTGAGTTCCAGCTAGTACTGCTCACCACGGAGCCTGCAGAGCTGGGGGATGTGGCCACTCCCTTACAGCCCCACTCCTGGGGGTAGTGGAGGCAGAGACCCCGGGCTGCCGCCCGGAAGGACCCACCAATTGGCCTCTTTTAAAGAAGCCGTGGTTAGACTCTTGCCCAGTAGCCCCTTCCTGACACGGACGATCCCCCCAGCCGCCCACTTCTTCTGATCTTTCTCTTGCAGGGAAGATCATGGAGCAAGTCGGGATGATGCCTGAGGGGTCTCCAGGAGTCCTGCCAGTGCGGTCTGCGGCTGAGGTGGACTGACAGAGGCAGGATGCCCACTGGCGGATGGGGAGCTCCTCCTGGGCATGGATGGAGATCAGCCGCGGATTCAGAGAGGCGAAACTCACCGGGTCATGAGATCATCTCATCTGGCCTCCTGGATGGGCCAGAGACCCTGCCCAGGGGTTCCTGCTCCCAGCCCAGCAGCCTAGCTAGAGCGGATGTTTTAAAGACACATTCCGTCTGGATGCCAAGATGCCATGCGACGGGTCCCCAAGTGAGTCACTCCAGCGGCGAATCACCCTCATTCTTAGCTTGACGTCCGCTAGCTTCTCGGGTCCCTCAGCTGTGTCGGGGAGCACGCGGAGCCATGGTCGGGGCGCTCGGGGGGAGCAGTGGGTTACTCTGAAATGGCTCGTTGTTCCCAGTGAGCACTGATGCAGGGTTATCCCAGGGGCCTAGCTCTGTTTCCCAAACTAGACGTCCCACTGGGTCCCGTCTCTGGCGACATCTGACGCGTTGGCCCTCACTTGGAAAGTCAGAGAATCCAGATCCTTTGGCTTCTTCTCATCCCTGTTCAGAGTGGGTTGGCCTCAGGGCTAGATCAGGGAGAGGGCGCAAGTCCCGACCGGGCTCCGAAGTGTCCTGCAATCCCCTCGTGAGATATCAGCCCTACCTACAGTTTACCACCAGACAGACTCCTTTCCCTTGGCAGCTCCCTGGTCAAACCCACCAGGGCAGCTCTCCCGGGGTGCAGTGCTGTTCATTCAGTTCTATACCCCACACAACCAAGTCACTCACCTCACTCCCAGACTTGCAGCCCCCTTTCACGGGCAGGCAAACTGTAACAGAGAGATTAAAGAACGTGCCAAAGGCCACCACAATCAGACCCAGGAGCCTTTACTATCAAATCTCCCCCTCACTCTAACCTCCACTCCCCTGCCACAGCCAGGAAGAGAACCCAGGAGTCCTGACACAACAGTCCCATGTCTGATCTCCAGGCTATGCCCCCTCCCGGAGCCAGGAAGAGAACCCTGGAGTCCTGACTCCCAGGCCCCCTGCTCTGACCACTAGGCTCCATTCCTCACACATTCTGGGAAGAATGGCAGCAGCTCTCAGGAGAGATGGCGGGAACATCTGTTTCTGGTTTAATCTCTGTCAGAGAGGAAGAGGGTCCAAGAGAAATGGACTAATCCTGGGGTTTGATCTGCCCTGATGAAGCTGCTGAACATGAGAGCAGATGGGCTGATCTGGCACCCTGCCCTGAGCCCGGCACCACCTGTCACCCGCCAGGCTGCCAGGTGAGGCCTCACATTCAGTGCCCCCCCACCGCGGATGCCGAGAGCCCAGCACTGATTCAGGACAGAGCCGGACGGCACCTAATGTCCCAGTGAGAGAGTGACAGCGCCCTGCCAATGGCCCGTCAGCCTGGCGCTGGCACGAGGGTGATGCAGAGGCAGCTGCCCAAACCATGGAGTCTGCCACCTTGCCCTGTGGGTGGGAGTGGACAGCCCCACGGCACACGGCAGCAAATCCCTGTCGCTACCGGCCAGTGACCCCAGCCCCAACCCCACCCCCTGAGCCAGGCCCAGAGATGTCCCAGGCCTCCAGGAACTCTTCTCCCTGGACACCCTGCCGTGGCTGGTATGGAGACAGGACCCTGCTGCCCTGTCTCAGGATCAGAGCGGGAGGAGCTAGTGCAGGTGACTGGCCCACGGCTCAGAAATGAGCCAAGAGGTGGCACCATGTCCTACCTGGAACAGCATCTTCCAGGCCCATGTGGTCACCAGTCAGTTCCGTCCACCTCCCCCCATCTCCCGGGCCAGTGCTCCCCTCTGCATCGGTCTTCACGGCGGAGGATGGGAGGGAGATTCCCAAACCTGAGCCAGTCTTTTCAGGGGACAGATCTGAGGAACTGTCCCAGCTTGAGGTGCCATTAGAGGAAGTTTTGGAACAAATTGATAAACTAAATAACGTCACCAGGACCAGACGGTATCACCTAAGAGTTCTGAAGGAACTCAAATGCGAAACTGCAGGACTACTAACTGCCATCTGTAACCTCTCATTTAAATCAGCTCCTGTACCAGATGACTGGAGGATAGCTAATGGGACGCCAATCTTTAAAAAGGGCTCCAGAGGTGATCCTGGCAATTACAGGCCGGTAAGGCTGACTTCAGTACCAGGCAAATTGGTTGAAACTATAGTAAAGAACAAAACTGTCAGACACAAAGATTAACACAATTTGTTGGGGAAGAGTCAACATGATTTTTGTAAAGGGAAATCATGCCTCACCAATCTACTAGAATTCTTTGAAGGGGTCAACAAACATGTGGACGAGGGGGATCCAGTGGACATAGTGTACTTAGAGTTCCAGAAAGCCTTTGACAAGGTCCCTCACCAAAGGCTCTTAAGCAAAGTAAGCTGTCATGGGATAAGAGGGAAGGTCCTCTCATGTGTTGGTAACTGGTTAAAAGACAGGAAACAAAGGGTGGGAATAAATGGTCAGTTTTCAGAATGGAGAGAGGTAAATAGTGGTGTCCCCCAGGGGTCTGTTCTAGGCCCAGTTCTATTCAACATATTCATAACTGATCTGCAAAAAGGGGTAAACAGTGAGGTGGCAAAATTTGCAGATGATACAAAATTACTCAAGGTAGTTAAGGTCCAGGCAGACTGTGAAGAGCTACAAAAGGATCTCTCAAAACTAGGTGACTGGGCAACAAAATGGCAGATGAAATTCAATGTTGATAAATGCAAAGTAATGCAGTAACAATACCACTTGGGCGTTTCTCTGGGGCTTCCTGTCCCAGGCTCTCAAAGCCCTTTACAAACATTAGTGGCTAATTCAACCTCATCACACCCCTGGCAAGGATGGCTGGGGCGGGTCTTGTCTTCAGCCACCAGTGAAAAGCAGCCACCTCTGGGGTGGCGGGTAGCGGCACTGTGATAGCCAACAGCCACTGTATCCAGCTGGAAGGGCGGTGGGAGTTTAAATAAAAGTGCAGCTGTCCGAGCTGGAATGCAGCCAGGAGACCAGGAAAAACTGCTCCGGGCACTTTGATGACCACAGGTGGCTGGGACCTGAGCGTCACGCCCAGCTGGAGGACGAGATGCCCATCACCGGAGCTGGACTGGCGCAACAAGCAACCGGCGTGGAATCCTCCCCACCAGCTCACAGCTTAGCAGGGCTAGTCCCTTGCTGGGACAGATGTGGCCCACACGGCTCCCCCATGCTTGGCTGGGGTTCCCCACCCTCGCTGCTTGCTTGGAGGGGAGAGAAGGGGAGGGGATGGCAGGGCTCTACTATCATGACCCACTGAGGATTGGGACCAGCCCTGCCACCTCCGCTCTGGGATCTCCAGCCATGGAGCTCGAGGCCGGCGGGATGGAGGCGGAGGTGCCTGTCCTCCCCGGGAGGCGTGATCAGCACAGGATGTGGGCAGATCAGTGGCAGGGCAGGGCTGGGGAATAGCGTTGGGAGTGAGATGAAATGAAATAATAATGGTATTGGCACGGGCCCAGCTGGGCGCAGGCCGGCGCTGACTATCCCAGCCTTGCTGGCCGGGTTCCAGGCTCCCGCTGCCGCTGGCCAAGCACTAGCCAGGTGGCCAGCGGAAAGCTGCAGGCCCCGACGTGTTTCGCTGCATCGCTGCTACACTGGTACAGCGCAGGAGCAGAGAGGGAATCTGGGGGCCTTCCTTGGCCCCTCCCGACCCCTCCTCTTTGGGCCTGTGCTCCCTGGCACCCCAGGGGGAAGCTCACTGGCAGAAGATGGCACAGAGGCAAGCCAGGGTGGGGACGCAGGAGTCCTGTGCTCTGGTCACTGGACAATGCTCTCAGGCTTCCAGAGAGCGGGCGATGCAGACGGGAGCAGAGACTCCCGGCGTACAGAGGCTCGGTGCTTGGGCTGAGGGTTTAGAACAGGTCTGCACAACTCGGAAAGCAGCGAGGGCCATATTACTGCAAAAAACCCAGCTGCGGGCCTAAAAGCCCCGCCCCCATCTGCTTCCTCTCACCTCACTGCTTGCCTTGCCCCATCCCTACTCACCCCCCGCGGGCCACACAGTGAGCCCGTGCAGGCTGCATGTGGCCCCCGGGCCGCATGTTGTGCAGGCCTGGTTTAGAACGTGGGTTCTCCTTCTGGGGAGGAGGGGGGATGACACATCGGGCTGTGCTGGGCGGGAGGTTGGGAACTTGGCTTAGCAGAACCTGGGCGTATACGGACATTGACGTCAGCGCTGGGATCAGAGCCCCGGCCTGTCCCACCCCGACCTGCGCTCAGCCCTCTGCAGATCACCGGGGGCGGGGACGTGTGTGATCCACCCACGTCATCTCCTCGCCCGGCCCATCTGACGGCCTTCCCCTCTCCCCGGCTCATCCCGCACCTCCAGGGATCGGTTCTTGGCCCTGCACTCTCTAACAGTTTTATCAAGAACCTGGGCAACGTCTGCAGGTGACACAAAGCATGGGGGGTGGGACGTAATGAAGAGGCCTGGTCGTAATGAAGAGTGATCCGGATGGCTTTGTAAACTGGACGCAAGCCAACAAGATGCATTTCAACAGGGCCAAATGTATGGTCATAGCTCTAGGAACAGGTGACAGGCTGGGGGCCTCTATCCTGGAAGCAGAGACCCTGAAAAGGACTTAGTGGTCCTGGTAACAACAGTTGAACATGAGCTCCCCGTGCGCTGCCCATGGCCAAAAGGGCTGATGCGACCCTGGGATCCATAAACAGGGGACTTTCGAGTTGGAGCCAAGAGGTTATTTCACATTGTGTTTGGCACTGGTCCAACCACTGCTGGAATCCTGCGTCCTGTTCTGGGGCCCACAGTTCCAGAGGGGTCAGAGAAGAGCCCCGAGAATGATTAAAAGATTGAAAAAGATGCCTCATAATGAGAGACTCCAGGAGCTCGATCTATTTACTTAACAAGGAGAAGGTTAAGGGGTGACCCAATCACAGTCTATATGTACCTGGGGGACGGGGTCAAATATTTAATGACAGACTCTTCTGTCTAGCAGAGGAAGGTCCAACCGCATCCAATGGCTGGAAGCTGAAGTGAGACAAATTCAGACAGAATTAAGCTGGGATGTTTGTCGACATGCTCTGCTCTAGGGATTATATCAGGGCAGGTCTCTGGCCTGGGATCTACAGAGGGTCAGACGTGATGGTCACAGTGGTCTCTTCTGGCCTTAATATCTCTGACTCCTATAAGGGTGTGCACCCAACTGGGCAGCTCGCTGGTGGGCTGAGAGTTGATTCCCCAGGCAGGGCAAGGTGGGAGTAGTGAGAGACGGAGATCAAGCCTGCAAGGCACGGGGTGGGGGCAGCTCAAGATGGAGCTGGCTGATGGGCCTGGGCCACGGGGCTTGCCTATCCCTTGGCTGTTTGTTTGCCAACAGGTCCCTGGCAGGGGGATAGACCCCCCCCACCTCCCCTACACCCTGAGCCCCATTCACCTCCTGCACTGAGCAGCGGGTGCGGTGTCACGGAGGGACACTCCACCGTGCACCTCCCAGCAGCCCGTTGGGGACATGCTACCTATGCCCAGATTAGACCATGCCAATCCCACTTGGTGGAGCTGATTGGAGAGACCCGCTGGCCCCCCAGCACCAGGGCTCTGTCCCCCTCCCCAGGGCTCTGAGCCATCTCCCATTCTTGCTGGAAGTGGGGGACAGACCCCCCTGGGGAGGCCCAAGGCCCAGCTCTGTGGCTGACGGGCTGCTGCCTCCCACACCCCCTTTGGGGTTCTCCACCCAGGCTCCCATCCCCCGACCCTGTCCAGCAGGGAAAGGGTTAAGTCGCCTCCTCCTCCCCTTTCCTGCTTTTAATTGAATGAGAAGCTGCTGGAGTATTTATAGAGCAAATAGGGTTGGGGCCCCGAACAATGGCTGGGCTTGGGCTTGGGCTCCCCTCCCCCGCCTTCCACTGGGAGTTCCCCGCACACTTTCCCCTGCACAGATCTATTGGAGAGAGACCCTGCAGGAAACAAAGCACTTGGGATTAACACCCCCAGCCCACCCCACTGCGCCTCCCCCCCAGCAACTGGCGCTGGACACCCCAACCTGCAGGGCCCACTTGGGGCCTTGCTGCTTCTTTCCCCCCTCCTCCTCTGCCAGGGCTCTCCCCGGGGACCCTGCCACAGCGGGGGGAGCCCTGGCTTCCCCTCCCCACCGCTGGAGTAGCGGGGGGTGGCGGGTTGGGAATGGGGTGCACCAGCAGAGCTGTGAATAGCATAGTAGCCTTTCCCTGTTTGTTCCGGCGGGATTAGTCATGAGTGCGAGGTTGTACACACTGGTTTGCTGTTGTGAAGCTGCTTGGAAGCCTTTAAAGAAAGGGCAAGTTTGATGCACTCTGTGCACAGATACACAGAGGACAGAGCACAGTGCTGGGAGCCAGGGATTCCCCGATTCGGTCCCTTGCTGTGGGGTTCCAGACACATCAAAGGGATCAGAGCCAGGGTCTATCTACCCCCAACCTGTCTCTTACAGTGGCCGGCACCAGCCACGGCTGAGGAAAGTGGCAGTTATAGGAGAACTTATCCAGAGAGGAACTTTCCTCCTGACCTGTTTATATCCCTCCTCAATGCTCGTGTGCTGCCTGATGCAACTGTCGATTGGAACCGGCGGGAGGAAAAAGTAGATTTTGCAAAACCAACCGAAACCCCCCAGAGGAAATCTTGTTTGAAACTTCCCGGGGTTTTTTACATCGATGAAAAATTTCTAAACAATTTTTTAAAATAAATAACTTTTTACAAAGGGTTTTTTCCTCTGGGGGCTCTCTCCTTTTTGGAAAGGGGGGGGGTGAGTGGAGAATAGAAATAGTGATATTCCCCCCCACCAAGAGGAAATATTTTCCTACAAAATTCAAAGAATTTCATTGAGGGGTTTTGGGTCAACACTCCCGCCCCCCGCCAAGTTCAGAAAAGATGAAGATTTTCCTTTGGGTCAAAAAAGCATCTGTCAGTCCCTGGTCGTCCCAGGCCATCCCCGCCATAATATGCATCAAGCTCTGTCTCCAGACTACCTAGCTGGCCCCCACGACTCCTACCGGAAAGCTGCTAATGCCCAGATCCAGACTCCCCGGACACTCATACCGATCTCCCTGGAGGACGGGGACAATATACACTTGCCTCCTTCCCTGAGGAGTTCGGAGGACGTGTTACGGGAGGTGTCCAGAGCTGGAACCGCAGTGCTCTCTTCACGGAGTCTTTTGTGGCATTTCCCCCAAGGGTTTGTGGGTAATTCCGGTGTGCTGGCCCAAGGGTATCCTGGGTCATCACATGCCATCTACCTCTGCGGCCTTCTCCGGCTACAGAATTCCTCTGCACTGCCCACCTGTCAAGTGGTGTTGCTGTGCGTGGTTAAAGAGCCACCGCGCTGCACCCCAGAGATGGCTGCATTTTGGTGATGCACAAAATGAGGCCTGCGTATGTCAACAGGCAATGGCTGTAGAGCGCTGGGGGATCCCCTGGGGTGAGAGGGGCTGTGCTGAGGAACTTATTACTAATAATGACTAGCTGTGAATAAATACAGTGCAAGCAAAGCAGACACCACATCGGGCCCATTGCATTCCTGGGTAAGGCCCCCCAGGCCGTCGGAGCGCACATCAGCCTGGCTCCCAGGCAGCTGCCCCGGGAACATGGAGTTCATTGAGCAGGCAGCCACGTGGGGCTGACAAGGTTTACACGGCAATTCAGCCTTTGTTAATAGGCACTTAGGGTGACCCCACACAAGAGTTAAGTGGCGCAGCAGAGCCGAGAGCGCAGGGACCCCGCCCCTGGGGCCCAGCCGAGCCCACCCGGTGCCCTTTCCGCCATAAATCCAAGGGGGACATCGCTACTCTGCTGACGGGAGCCAACTAAGATCCCCCTTCTCTGCAAACCCAGCATCTGTCAGACCCCCCCATCCCCCCACCCGCCATCCCAGCAGCTCCTCCAGCCAGGGGCAGCGCTCAGAGGGTGACCCTGGGGGCGAGAGCAACCAGGCCCCGATGCTGGGGAAAGCCAGTTCTTAGGCAGAAAAGGGGACAGCCCTGATCCAGGGCAGCTCTCGAGTGATCCCTCATTAGCTACCTGCAGCTCCTTTACAGCTAGGACCCTGCCACATTCACTGAGGGCACCGGCAGGGCTGTGGGGCAGGAAGGGTAGAACGCAGGGCTGGGGCAGCAGGGGCCTGCAGGTCGAGACTGAGGGGCACTGGCATTGGAGGGCACTGGCAGAGCTGTGTACAGAGCGAGTCCTTCCTCCCCCGCCTGCAGTCGTCCCGGGCAGACCCAGGGACGGAGAGCAGGTGTTTTCCAAGGACCAGCACACACTGACCAGGGGGAATGGGACGTGCCCCAGGCCCCCCCGCTCCCCGGTGCATCGCTGCCAGCTCTGGGGCTACCTTTGGGCAGGTTGGTACCGGGGTGAGGGCTCCTGTCTGAACAGGCTCTGCTGCTTTCCCCCGGAATTGCTCACTTGGGCCTGCCGTTGCCTGGCTCCTTGGTCGCCAGAGATTTCCCAGCATGGGCCCCGGGGCTGGTCCCAGCTGCCCGCTCCAAGGCTGGTCAATTTCCAAAGCCCTGGTTTTGCCATCAAGCGAACAAAGGCAAAGGGGGGAAAACCCAGCTCAGCTCGGCCAGGCAGCGGGCCGGGCAGGGGAAGTACGGGCGATGGGAGCACAGACGATGGAACCGTCCCCTAGGAGCGAGAGGCATCAAACCCCCAGCTGGGTCGCCAGGGTGCTGGTTTGTCCTTTGCACGACCGAGAGTAACGGGCCACAGGGGGGTTCTCGTGCAAACCCGGGCGGGAGGCTGGGCCGAGGGGCCAGACGCTGGCCAGGACTTCGCAGTCAGAGGGACGGACGGTTCAGCGGCCCGTTGGCTGCACCCAGGGAAGGGTGCTGGTGGCGAACCATGCGATACACACTCAGCATGGCAAGCTCTGTAGCCAGGCGCTGCCCCTGTTGCTTGGATTTATCCCTCCCTGTCCCTAGAAATCATCCCCGCCCATGGCGAAGGGCTCAGGGAAGAGGCACCCCAGCGAGCCACGGAAACTCCTTCGTGTGAGAGATGGAAGGAGCTCCCGCGGTTTACCTCATCAGTGAGGGGTGAGAGGCGACCCGACCGCACTCTGCGAAAGGAGAAAATCCCCGGCGCTAACGGGCTCTCCCAGCTAGCGGAGGAAGGCAGGACAAGAGCCGCCGGCTAGAAGCGGAAGCCAGACGCACACCAGTTCGAAATGCAGCAGAGTTCTAAGAGAGAGGGGGATCGCCCCAGGGGTATGGCGGAGTCTCCCTCTCTCAGTGCCGGCAGCCCCCGCGTGGAAGAGAAACTTCGTTCCTGGGGGACGGTCTCCATCCCGGGGGACCCAGGAGGTCAGACTAGGGGGCGGATGGTCACTTCTGGCCTCACGCTCGACGTCGCCATCATACAGAGTCAGGAATCTCCTCCCTGCTGTTCGATCCTTTGCCGCGATGAACCTTTGGAGGACGGGGTGGGAGTGGCATTTCCCACTGGCCTGGCACGGTGCGGGTTGCGCGCACACACACACATGTATACACACGTACACTCACGCACACGTGGACACAGGCTGCTGGCAGTTAAGAGGAAATCCAGTGACTGCCATGAAGGCGGTGACGCTCTGGGCCCCAGTGCAGCGGGTTTTATGACAGGAACCCACAGGCTGCCTCTCTGCTGGCCCCAGCCCTGCTGGCTGATTCTATACGGGGATCAGCCTTTCGTTATTAAGCCAATTACCGGATTAGCCCAGGCCCTGCCTCAGGGAGCTTGGGGGAAGGGAGGGTCAGGAAACTGTCCCCCTTGCAAAAAACTCCCGTGACAGCCCATGACCTGGCAGCGGCTGTGGGGACAGGCCAGGGGAGGAGGAGAAGGCCACCCGGCTTTTCAGGAGATCGGTCGCCCCAGGCCGAGCACAGCTGTCCCGGCACCAAGGTCATACTTTGGCCTGGCTCACCCACCATGCTCCACCTCATGGGAATCTCAGAACTGGCCCTTTCAATGGCCCTTCATGGCCACCTCCAAGCCCAGGAGCCCTTGTTCCCAGTGCACACCCCAGTTCCCATGGCCCAGAGACCACCAGCTGCAAACTTCTTCCTCCTTTGCCACTTTCCTCACCCCACCCAGCCCAGCCCCCACCCCGGTGCTCCTGTTGCTGTGTTCATAGCACACACACGGAGAAACTAAAACAAAAGCCTTCAATCCTCTTGCTGGAAGGCTGCAACGTAGCATGACTTTCTTTCTTAGAATCCAGAACCCTAACCCCCAAACCAGAGAGAGACAAAGCAGGCTGCTCCCTTGTGCCATTGGGCCTAACTCACCCCACCTGGTTCTAGGTTGGTTCTTTCCAGACTGACTCTGTTCACATGCCTCCCTACAGAGCCCCCGAAGCAGGACAAGGAACCCCTCCCCATTTCCCCCTCCAAAAGCGATCACCTGCAATTCCAACACAGTCCTCAGCATCCCCCGCCAAACGGCCAGCAGGGCCTGGCGAGTGCCACTGATTGCACAGAAGGACAGGAGCTGCCAGCTCCGAGCACACACCTCCCGCATGGGAGGGCAGAGGTCAGGGCTGAAAATCTGCCCCTACCCCGCCTCCCATTCTGGTCAGGCTGAGGGAGGGGTTTATTGACCCCATAATTAATTGCCCCGACCAAGCAGGGGCCAAGAGAATCAGAGGTTGGGGAGGAGAAACGAAGCCCCTGGCCTGAGGCTGCCAACCAGGGGGCAGAATTGGTACCATAAAGACCCAGAGGAGCATCAGGTTCACGCGGGGCCAGGCTCTGCCCCCCGGCAGCTCCCTGCCAAAGGGGGAAGGACCTGAAGAGCGAGGAGGAGGACCCAGCCCCCGGGGGCGGGAGGGAACCACAGGGGATCCCAGCACGGGGGGTGAGCCAGGTTGGCACATGGCTGCCCCTCCATGTCTTCCTCAGGTCCACACATGGCCACAAGCCCCTTTCTGCAGCCAGGCGTCAACGTCAGGGCCCCCAGGGGCTGGCGCTGAAGATTTCTCCCCTGGGGTCATGGGCTACCTGCTCATGAGTCACGGCACCAGGACCGGGTGGACGCAGCGTTGCCCGTCAACATGAGCGGCTAAGCTGCTCTCAGCACCGGGCTAGGGGAATGGGCTGCTGCTACCGGCCCCTGGCCACGGCGCCAGACCCTGCTCCTGAAGGGACAGGAGAAACTCAAGGGTCTCGGAATCGCTCAGTCCCTGGCTTTCCCCTGCCAACGAGAGGGCCAACCGGTGCCAGGGGAGTTGGCCATTCTGGGGGCTGGATCCAGATGGAGCCCATCAGCCCATTCCATGTGGGGCCCTGGATAGGGGTCAGACGGCACCAACGCCCAGCTGGCATTGAGAGACCGGGACCAGGTATTGGCTGGTGCCCGAGCCCCATCCCGGCACCCGAGGCTGCCTTGGAAGCTTCCCACCAGGCCACCAGAGCATGAGGCCACTAGCCAGCTGCCGCCTCCTAGCCAGCCCTGAAGGCTGGGGGAGAGTACGGGGGGCTCGTCAGGGCACCTCTCTTTTATTTTCCTGTCGCTTTGTCTTCAGCTCCCTCATCCCACGCAGGTAACAAATCCTTGGAACAA
This sequence comes from Dermatemys mawii, assembly GCA_007922305.1. Classification (NCBI taxonomy): domain Eukaryota; kingdom Metazoa; phylum Chordata; order Testudines; family Dermatemydidae; genus Dermatemys; species Dermatemys mawii. The sequence continues at coordinate 4,012,457 of ML677491.1, read as the reverse complement.
TCAGGATCCACAGTTTCCAATCCTGTGGGACTCTCCACCAAGCAGCTCCGGGCGCTTCCGACTCATTAGCCCCATTCAACAGGTGGGGGAAACTGAGGCACAGAAGGGCAGCGACTTGCCCCGGGTCAGCCCAGCAGCTCGGTGGCAGAGCCAGGGGTAGGCCCCAGGTGTCCTGATTTCCAGCCCCCTGTTCTTAGCGCTGGGCCATGCACGACCAACCGACAGCGACGCCTGGCACTGAGTTTGCCCCAACGATCACATTGACACCAACTGCTGCCCGCTTGACATCCACATGGCCTGGGGGGATCCCACCACAGAACTCCTGCTCACACGGAATGAATGCACCTAATCCAGCCGTCCCCAGGGCGACCGTGACTCCCCTCCAGGAAACTCCCTCGTTCCCAGGCCCCCTGAGCTGGAGCTGAGGCCGCGTTAACCCCTAGTGTGGACAGGACACAACCCCAGGAGCCCCGACATTTCAGCCCAGCCCTCCAACGTGCCCCCCCTTCAATCGGCAGCTCAGATCCAGCCCCCCCGGCCCCAAGTCACCCTGTCGCTCATTGGATTCGCTGCCTCCCTGCTCACCCCAGCTGGCCTGATCCCAATTTCCGCCAGCAGCTCCCCTGGGAAATCGTCCCCCTGCTCTTTGAGAGCAACCCAGGCAGAGAGAGAGCTCAGAAACCTTGCTCCGGCGGCGGGAAATTGCTTCTGCCGCTCTCTGAGCCCTGCCCCCCCGCCCCCCCCCCCCGGATGCCGGATGAGTTTATTCTAACTTCCACTCCCCCCCTGGGCCTGACTCCTCCAGGCCACCTGAGCTCGCTCCCCCGCAGGCCCTCTGCTCTTCACACCCTCCATTGCGTTTTACACTTCCTCCTTCACCCCCCCGGACCCCCCGCCCCCGGGTTTAGTTACAGCAGCACAGACACAGCTGGATGGGCTCGGGGGCGGGGGGGGGGGCTGAGCCACGCGGGGCGCAACCCGCTTTGGGGGCAGTAGGGGGCACTGTGCCACAGGGGGCGAGGCTGGGGGAGGAAAGCGGCCGTCGGTTGGAGCGGGGGGGGGGGAGTCAGAGCCTCCCAAACAGCTCCGTGGAGACACCCCCCCTAGAAACACACATGCCTGTACACACACGAGCGTGTGCAGACTTACCACGACCCACACACACCCACACACCCCCCGGGCCAGGGCTCTGTTTGTTTACCGGAGCTGCCCGCCCGCAGGCAGCCGGCACATTCTTGGCCGGACACCAGACAACGGAGGCGCTGCCATTAAAAGCTGCTTAGCGGCCCCCAGGGCTGGCCTGGCCAGTGGATTAGTGCGCTGACCTTTCACTCCCCAGACCTGACCTCTGCTCCCAGCCGCAGCCCCCGGCAGCCCTTCCCCTCCCCCCACAGCCACGCTCCATGACAGGTGGCCCCCACCCAGCTCCTCTTCTGCAGAGGGGAATATCCCGCCCAGCGGGGTCTGGCAATGAGATTTTCCAGCTTGGATTGAGAAATCTCCAGGCAGCCCTGGGAAGAAACAACACGGACCCCCCACCTCCTTCCCTCCCCCAGAGCTGGAATGCAACCAGAGACCCTTTAATTAGGCACCAAGAGGCCTCCAGTTGTTGGCTGATGCACCTGGATTGAAGGTGCAATAGAGGATGGGGGGAGGGGTCTCTGGGGTCAGCCACACCCCAGGCTTTTTGCACCAGCCTTTGCCCTGACCTGCCCCAGAGGGGGTCTCCCTCTCTCCCTGTTCTTTAGTAAGGCAGCTGCCGGGATGAAGCTGGCGCAGCTTTAAAAAATAACCAGGCTTAGAGGGAAAGTGAAGCCAGCCATAACACGCCCCCACACACACACATGGACCCAGGGGGAAGCTGATAGCTCTGAATATAAATTAGAAGCTACTAACTGTGACACATTGATAAGGGAAGCCAAGGGACACAAGGAGGACGCTATGGCCAGCAGAGTTAAGGACAATCAAGGCTTGTCTAGGCTACAGGTTATGTCAGTATAACTTATCTCGCACAGGGGGGTGAATAAGCCACTCCTGGGTTACACTGACCCCAGAGCTGGTGTGGTTGTCACTGTGTGGGCGAGAGTGCGAGGGGTCACGGTGGAGAATCAGTCAGCTGAACATGAGCTCCCCGTGTGAGGCTGTAGCCAGAAGGGTTAACATGATCCTGGGATGCATAAATGAGATTCTGGAGTAGGAGCTGAGAGGTTATTTTAACTCCATATTTGCTGGGATCCCGTGTCTAGTTCTAGTGCCCACCATTCAAGAAGGACAGTGAGCAACTGGAGAGGGGTCAGAGAAGAGCCACGAGAAAGATCAAAGGATCGGGAAACCTGCCTTCGAGTGACAGACTCACCAAGCTGAATCGACTTGGCTTGATAAAGGGAAGGTTGAAAGTACCAGTCTAGAAGTACCGCCATGGGGAACAGAAACTGGACTCTAGAGGCTCTCCGATCTGGCAGAACAAGACCCATGGCTGGACACTGAACCTGGACACATTCAGAATGGAAATAAGGCCCATGTTGTTAACAGGGAGGGTTGTTAGCCATTGGAACAACTGACCAAGGATCGCCATGGGGTCTCCAGCACCAGCCATTTTTAACTCAAGTTTGGTAGTTATCTAAAGGACAGGCTGCAGTTCACTCACCTCTGAGGGCCTGGAAGCAGGAATTAATTCTGGGCTGTCCCCTGGCCTGCACACTATGGGGAGTCAGACCTGAGAAGGGCACCGGAAAGGGATGCAGAGATGAGCCCTGGCAGCCTGGATCCTGTCCCCATGTCCTTAGGGGTCGTGGGCATGCCCAGAGGTTGGAGGGGGAGCAGCAGACGAGCATGCCCAGGGACTGGAGGGTGGGCAAGCCCGAAGGTGCAGCAGCTACAGGGCATGGGTGTACACACCTGTGGGGGGCCAGGGTGCGTAACCAGGAGAAGGCAGGTGATCGCTCCCAGAGCGTCTCCTGGAGGGTCCCCTCTGGATCTGAAGGCGGCGGCAGCTGGTGGGGAGGTTTAGATTGGATATTAGGAAACATTATTTCACTCGGAGGGTGGTGAAGCACTGGAATGGGGTCCCTAGGGAGGGGGTGAATCTTCTTCCTTAGAGATTTTTAAGGTCAGGCCTGAAAGCCCTGGCTGGGATGATTTAGTTGGGATTGGTCCTGCTTTGAGCAGGGGGTTGGACTAGAACCTCCTGAGGTCCCTTCCAACGCTGATATTCTATGAATGTGCAGACCACATGCTCTGCAAAGGCGAGAGCTGCGGCACTAAACCCACGGCAAACACTGCAGGCCTGCCAGACCTCCCCGCTCCCTCCTCCGGGCTCCGGATGAACATGTTCTAGCACAAAGCAGGGCCTTCGTTGGCCGGGGAGACGGGGGAAGCATGGTCAGGTGTGTGTGGAGGTCACTGTCAGATGTCCCTTTCTCCTGCCCACCAAAACCAAAGCCACTCCATGAGAGCGCCCTATGTAAAGCCATCAGCAATATCTGCAGCTATTCCACTCACCCCACCCTTTCGCTCATTTCCCTGGGACTTGCACTCCAGCACGTGGCCGGGATCCCATGGGCAGATCACTGCCTTTGGGGAGTGCAAGAATAAAATCCAGAGCTGTTCCTCTGCAAGCCTGATTCGCAGGTGTTTCCTCCCACCTGCAGCTTCCTCCAAAAGCCTCTTCTGTTGGAAACCTTGCCCGGCCGGCCTATGTCCCGAACAGCACCTTCCCTGTGAAGGAGGAGGCCCACCAGCTGGGTTTTGGCTTTGGAACATCAGAGGCCACTTAGCTGGTCACCTCTAGGCTATTTGGAGGCTGCTGATTCTCCCCAGGACGGGTTCCCAGCCATAACGTCACACGTGTGGGGATCGCCAGAGCTGAATGCAACTGTGAACTGTCCTGGTCCCCAGAAAATAGTGACCTGCTGGAACAGATCAAAAAGGCAGGACAGCCGTGAAGACCAGCCAGCCCCGTTCTAGTGAACGACCGACACAGCACCTCAAACCCAGAGACCCTCGTGCTCTGGTCAACTTGCTTTGCACATTTCAGTGGGCCCAGTCTTGCCTTCCTCACCTGCGTGACTCCCACGGGGGAGTGAGAGACCACCACGGAGTCTGGAGCCGGATTCAGATCCAGACCCGATCTTCAGAGTTCAAATCTGGATCTAGGATCCTAGTTCGGGGCCATTCTTCGAGGGGTATCAATGTGTGTAGCCCACCACTGAAGTGCAGCCACCTCTAGGGGCAGCCATTTAATGGGACACAGTGACACGACCCAACAGTTCTGGACAGAAAGTGAGTAATTATAACACCATGCACGTCAACAACGTCTTTCTTTGTTAGAGGCAGTACTAACAAACACACTGCAGGGAAGGGGCAACGTGGTTTCTGTTCAAAGCTGAATTATGTAACCTACTTACAATGCCTATCCAATCCAGTCCCTTTGAAAATCGGTAGGCCAGGCTGTGGGATGGAGTAGCATTCGCAGTGCAAAGGAGCTAAGTTGATTGTGGAGCCCCAAAGATACAGTCCTCCACCTCCGAGAGACTCCTGACAAGTCTGTCTGTTTGTGTGCACCGGTCGGGAAAAGACAGAGGACAAGACCCACACGGCATGTCTCTACCTGCAATGCCTCCAGGGAGATCAGAACGGTCACACTGGGTCGGACCAAGGGTCCATCCAGCCCAGGGTCCTGTCTGCCAATGCCAGGTGCCCCAGAGGGAATGAGCAGAACAGGGCAATTTTGAGTAATCCATCCCCAGTTGCCCAGTCCCAGGTTCTGGCAGTCAGAGGTCTCGGGACACCCAGAGCACAAGGCTGTGTCCCTGATCATCTGGGCTAATAGCCATTGATGGGCCTGTCCTCCAGGGTTTCAGCTAATTCCTTTTTGAAACCTAGTTACACTTTTGGCCTTTACAGTCTCCCAGGCAACGCGTTCCACAGGTTGACTGTGTGCGCGCGAAGATCTAGTGTCTGGCACCAAGAAAAACCTCCAATCCCAAAACACTGACGTTATCACACTTCATTTCAGCATCAGCACTAACGAGAGCCCGGAAAGAGCTTTGCCATCAGAATAAACCCAGGGAAAGCAAAACGCTGTTTATTTGCTAGAGAAGAGTTCAAACCTCGACCTGCCAACACAACAGCCCGAGCTCTGCTGCCAGCACTAAGTAACAATGTCTGCATGTACTGCAGTCCTCTCTTACCTTCTTAGCTCATTAACTGGAGTCAATTAGCTCTGCAGATACTCAGCACGTCTGAAACGCAGGCCCTAACCCTCTCTGGCTGAGTGCCCAAAAACAGGCACCAGAAATTGGTGGCCACTTTTGAAAATGTGGGGCTTGGCAATTTGCTCTTGGTCATATAGAAACTCAGCGGCTGAGCTGGAAGCAGAACCCAGGAGTCCTGCCCTATGCACGCTACGGAAAAGAGAAGGCAGGTTCTGGAAGAGGCGTTAAGAGACGCTGGTGACAGGTGTTAGATTTGATTTCCTCCTTGGATTTTGTTGCTGATTTATTATACCTACAACCATCACACCTAGAAACCCTGGCCACAAACCCTATTGTGTTAGGCACTGTACAAACACACACTCACCATGCCACAGTCTGGGGCTATGTAACTGGACCATAGGCTATTGGATCAGTCAAACTAGCCAGCTCACCTTGTTCCCTTCCTCCCCCACAACATCCTGCTCCCTTTCTCTCTTCTGTTATTAAAGGGCTGGTGATTCATGGAGGACGTTAGCCTTAACCCAGCAAGGAGCAGTCAGCTACTTTACCAGCACTTAACACCCCCTTTGGGGATAGGGAGGAAACAGAAGAGTGGATGGCACAGATATGTGAGGAGCCTGACAAGCAGCTAGCAGAGAGAGGAACGTTAGGCCAGGGGTTGGGAACACCCCTTTCTCTGACACAGACCCCCCTCTGTGACCTTAGGCCAGTCACTTACCCTCCCTGGGCTCCAGCAGGGGAGAACAGCATTTCCCTGCCTCCCAGAGGCAGGGGGATAAATGATTAATGTTTGTGAGGGAGCTTTGATACCATCCTCAGAAGAGTGACAGGTAGAACACAGGAAGAGGAGTCCAGTATCTAGTCTCAGATAGAGCCCAGAACCCGCTACTTCAGAGGCAGGTGCAAGGGAAGCCGGCATTAGGCAGATGTGGAATCATCCGTCCCCTCACAGAGGGCTCATCCTAATAACTCAAGACTGGCGTGACACAGGAATTTCATATTCCTTCCAGGACCGTTACCATGAACTAATATAACCATGGCTCCCTGGGCTCTCCAGGGATCCGGGCTGTCCAGGGAAGTATCCACTTCCTTTTTGAATCGTCTTGAAGTCCCTGGCCTCAATAGCATCTGGTGGCAGTGAGTTCCACAGGCTAATTACACCTTGCTTATAGAAGTATTTCCTTTGAACAGTTCTGAATTCCCCCCGTTTTCATTTCATCGAGCATCCCCTTGTTCTTGTGTGGGACAGGGAGAATGGGGGTGCCCAGTTTCCCTTTCCCAGACCAGCCAGTGTGTCATAGCTGTTTATCCTGGCCCCACTTATTCATCTCCTTTCTAAGGTACCAACCCCAATCTGCTCCATCTCTCTTCAGAAGAGAGTATGGGCAAGACGGTGATCAGTCTCATCACTCTTCTCTGAGCCCCCTCGCGTTCTTCCCTGTCTGTTAGGAGATGAGGTACCTGTCGCTTCACATTATATCCAGATGGGTTGCCCCTGGATTTATACAAAGGCATTAGAATGTCTGCCATATTATTCCTCAACCTGTGGAACTCCTTGCCTGAGGAGGCTGTGAAGGCTAGGACTATAACAGGGTTTAAAAGAGAACTGGATAAATTCATGGAGGTTAAGTCCATTAATGGCTATTAGCCAGGCTGGGTAAGGAATGGTGTCCCTAGCCTCTGTTTCTCAGGGGGGCGGTGATGGATGGCAGGAGAGAGATCACTTGATCATTACCTGTTATGTTATCTCACTCCGGGGCACCTGGCATTGGCCACTGTTGGTAGACAGGATACTGGGCTGGATGGACCTTTGGTCTGACCCAGTATGGCCTTTCTTGTGTTCTTATCCCATTTCTTATGCACCCCAACACACAATCTACATGTAGCTTTTCCCTTGAGCTCGCCACTTCAAATCCAGCCCAGGCAGAGGCTAGACAATCTGGTGGCTTGTTTGCCGTGAGCTTGTTGGTTTCAGTCCGGTCCGTAGGGAACAGGCGCCAACAGCCTCAAAACCGCTAATGCAGCTGACAAGCCCTTTGGGAGTCTCAGCGGAGGCACCACAGGCTCCGTGGGCCATGGAACCAGCCCTCCCCTCTCGGCCCTGGAAGGTCGGGGGGAGTCAGTTTGTTTCTAAACCGTCATGAATACTTTCACGAGTCCCTCCTTTACGTACCTGCCAAGGCCTGAGTTCAGGACTCTCTGCTTCACCTGCACCAATCAGTGACTTCACCTAACGCGGAGGAAGGCACACAGGAGTTATGTTCTGGATGCCAAAGGGAGCCCAGTTAATGGCACCAACTCAATGACTCCTATGCCCTGACTCCCCCGAGGGCCCACGCCCAGCAGATCTCGTCTAGACACTTCTCCATGGCGGCCGCGGTGGCATTAACACTCCAGGACACGAACCAGCAGTGTGAGGCACCGGGCATCACCACAACCATTGCTGCAGCCTCCCCCTGCAAGACACGGACTCAGGCAAGGCGCAGAAGTCTAACAAGGACTGAAGGGAGCTTCCGCCAAGCTGAACGGGCCTCGCTCAGGGTCATTTTCGTTGCAAGTCACAAAAGTCAAAAGCCGAGGGACCAGGACCGTCTCCACTTAGAGCCCAGCTCCTGCAGAGCCTTTGCATAGAGCCTGTTCTCCGGGACTGCAAGAGACAGGCGGTGGGGAGGCCTAGGAAATGCTGACAGGCCGTGCGCTAGCTGGGAGGATGCTGGAGCTCAGGACCAACGTTCCCTCTAGAAATGCCAAGAGGAATTTCTCACCCAGGCCCACAGTGAATAAAAAGGGACCTGAGTTTATAACTCAGGAGGCTGGCGAGCCCGTTCTGGTCCCTATGCTGCGGGTGATCCTTAGAGGACGTGCCATCCTCCACACCTGCAGCAGCATTAGGGCTCTTATCTAAGGTCGTCCGAGCCTGGGCATGTCCAGAAGACAGGAGACCACATTTTGGTTCAAACATCCACCAAATCCAACCACGCAAACCCGACGCCACAGTGTTTTCAGAGCAGCCCAAACCACCCAAACAACGCTGCTTTCATCGGAGGTTCCCAAAGCTCAGCCTTTGCTCCAGTGCCCAGGTACGCGTGCGTGTGTTGAGGGGACAGGAGACAAACAATTATGTCTGGCTCTACGGGGGTTCCCTCAACTAAATTCCCCCACCATCTAGCCACAGCTTTCAGATTAACTCTCGCCTGCCATGTCACGCTGTGGCTTGAAGCCCTGTTCACGGATCGACCCAAAGCTGAAGCCGCTTTTTGCATCAAACCTTTCGCTGAAAAGGTTAGATTCCGATCTCTAAGGACAATACATGAGGGGCAATTCCTGGAGCCAGGCTCTCCTTGCCTGGGAAAACACACGCGCTGGATCTGATGGCCAATTTTACAGAGCGCTGTGCTGGGCATACAGGACAGACAGACAGCGGGGGTGGGTTATGAATCTCTCATTTCTCATCCGAACTTAAGAATACAGAAGAAAATGTATCAGAAAGTAATAAAGACTCTTTCATGCAGGGCAGGATTTTATTTGCCAGCCAATCCAATTTCCTTTCCTATCTATTGAGACAGGCATTTCTTCTATATTCTGTTTACATCAAGCCCCCCGGTCCCGTTTCTGTGCTGGGTGTGTTCAGACATTCACAGAAGGAGGAGTGCCTGACGGTTTGGAGCCAGGGAGCAGGCGGGAGGATTTCCCTGGTTCACACAAATGCTCGGAATGCTTTCCTCTGAATGGTGCACGGAGCCGTGTCACACCTCTCGCACTGACCCCTGTGACCCGGACAGTCAGTGTGTGTAACGTAACCCTCACAGACAAGCCGTGTAATTCAACCTACCCAGCACACCCACCCAGCCATTCTCGGGGCCTCTCGCTAGAAATACATGCCTGGATCCAGAAATAGACCAAAGGCCGAGCGCACACGGTTCCTGGGCCCGGGTGAATTCTGCCTGCTCGCATACCTGACGCATGACAGGTACCCGCGGAGGCAATCTAGTTCTAGTTCTTGTTCGGCCAGCTGCTGTGCTTGAAACGCTGGCGAAGGAGTGAACGATTGCGCAGTTCTCAAACAGAAAGGTCACTGGGGCACCTTTCCCGCAGCTTTGCTAAGCCGATCCTCACTGCTTTGGCAGTGACGCTTGGATGTGTAACCGTGATCGGTAGACACACCTACCCCTGCAGCGTGTGACCGCACTACAGAGATCTCCCCAAACCCACCGTTTCTGGTATGCATCGGATCGGTATTACAGATCCCTGGAAGGACACGGGGCGGGAAATTGAGTAGAAACTTCTCCATAAACACGAAGTAGATTAATTTACCATCTCGACAACAGAACCCAATGATAGACCCTGCCCCTCCCATTCCTCATGTTCATAACATTTCCGCTACCCTCAGGATTGGGGCCCTGGTGCTCTCTTTTTCCCTTCTCCCCCTTCCCCCCGCAAGAACGTGGTTCAAGGCCGGCGGGGTCACAATGCAAACCACATCTGAAGGTTTCCATGGTCTGCCCCCGGACAGAGGGTTTTACCAGGCTCAGGGAAAGCAGGCTGGGGTGCTGCTAAGGGGTCTTGGGTATTTCTTTTTTAATAAGCTCTGCTCTAATGTTCTAGGGGAGTCAGGCTAGAAGATCACAGGGGTCCCGCCTGGCTCTGGAATGGCTGAATGAGTGTAGGACACTGCTCGGGATCACACCGATATCACACTCTCAGCAACTAAAACATGTGCTCCAGGGATTCCTGGCCAGGGCCCCACATTACACACACCCAGGGATGGCGAGGCATGGGAGCCAGTTCCTCCTTATTCAATACTTGCCATTTGAGCCCTGCCCCTTCCACAGTTCCCACCGGGCCCTGAGCACCTGAGAGACCCGACCAGAAGCAGGGTGAGCACCTGGCGGGCGTCGTTACCTCTGCCCACAAAACCGCAGCCAAGTCAGCGCAGGGAATCGGTGTCTGCATCGGCGAGCTGCAAACACAATCGATCCCGTGTCCGAGACAAAGGAGGCCAGGTTCAACAGAGAACTCCCGGTAGCTGGGAGCGCGTGAGGTAAATAGAAACCCCTCAATCGCCTCCTTGCCCGCCCCCTTCCGGCTCGAGAGACAGCTCTGTGTCCCCACAAACGCCAGGCCTGCCGCCCCTTTGCTCTGCGGCTGCCCCGTTCAGCTGCTTCCCGCTGAACTCCTTGCTGTGAACACTCCCGACGGACGCTGGAAGCCGGCTAGCTACAAATGTGTCCGTCCCTCGGCGGTGCTGTGAACTCCTGGCCAGGAGCGAATCTGGAGAGCCAAGTACAGCGGGCCTTGCTCTTCCCCTCACCTCCCCCGCCCGGGGTCTGTCTAGCAGCCTTAGCCCTTATCTGCCTCCTCCATCTCCTTATCTGCCCCCGCATCTCAAACACACAGCTCAGCTCCTCCGCCTGCTAGATAAATAAGGTCAGGCCGTGTCAGCTCCGGCCCTGACTCCATTTCCTGTCCACAGGGTGCGTTTCCTTGCTCCTTTTTGCAGGTGAACAGCAAATGTGTTGGGAAATCGACCTTCAGGGAAGGGGGGACATTCCTTTTGGCCAAGGAGCGGAGCAGGCCTTGACTCTGCCCTCATCTCTCCTCACACCCAGGCCCCGATTCCGCACCCGCCACTCAGGTACGTAATCCGGATCGCCCGCGCGCGTAAGGGCCACAAGCAGGGCTGGCCCTAGACTAAATAGCACCCTGGGCGAGAAGCATCTTCACCCTCCCTTTGAATACCTTCTTTTGTATTGCACTTGTAGCTCATGTCATCACTTTGATTCATGATTCGTATGCATGATTTATCCCTGTCATAGAAGATGCTAGCAACAAACACAGCACCCCGAGGCCGGCGTCCCCTCAGCCCAGCCCTCAGGTGGTCACATGGGTCACCCGCCCCTAAATCCAGCACTGGCCACAGGGTCCGGCTCTTCCCAGCAATTGGGCCACTCGCCTGATCAAGGATCCCTCAGAAGAGCTGCGGGTTTGGCCTCGGGTGTACACCACGTCGAGGGTAACATAACACCCCACTACAGAACTGTTCTTTGATGCACAATTCCCTCTGTCCCTGCAGGAGTTAACGAGAGGAGGCCGGGTACTGTATTAACTCTATTACTGGGCTCTCTGGGCCTTGCGAACAATAGGCGGAGGGACAATTAACTGGGAACTCAGGAGAGCATTTGCAGTTTTACTGGCAGGATAAACAGAAGGAAGTTTGGGACTGGAGATATTGGAGAACAGCGCAGAGGAGGGCTCTGAGCCTGCAAATCCTTACTCGGGGGAGGAAGGACTCTTCGGGGGGGAAGGACTGATGAGTGCCTCGCCCTGCATTTTCTAAAACAGTCAAAATTTTGTCACACCAAGGTCTCCAAAGTGCAGGGTAAAAAAGCATGTTGTAATCCTACGATCATGGAAACCACAGCATCACAGACAGAGCAACAGGGAAATACCTTCCCCGCCGGGGAAGTCCCTGCCTAGTTAGAGGCAGGGAGCAGATGGTTTAGACAGCGGATTACTCTACATTCACCTTCCATGGCCAAACAAGTCACTGAATTTCCCAGTCCCACCGGCTCCATTCAAGTCAACGCAAGGACGCTCTCCCAGCCTTCCCAGTGCTCCCCCCCGCCCGACGAGAATGGACTCCTGAGTGGGCCACGTTAGAGAGACTGCCCTCTGCATTGTGCAGTCTGCCCCCATATCTGGCGCTCCGGCTGGCATCAATGGGGCAGGCTGGAGGGAGCAGGAAACGCTCTGCGATGGCGTAAGCGGGAGAAGCGATGTTATTCCTGGGGCAGGCTGGAGGGGAGCTTGGGGGAGGGCAGGAGGGGCTGCTGGGGCTGGATCTGGAGCAGGCTGGAGTGGCTGTTTGGAGCAGAAAGTCCCTGGACATGGTGGTGGGGTATCACCGCGGGGAGTTCTTTGGGGAGGATCTTGGGTGCAGTTGGGGTAGTAACTGGGGAAGGACACTGCAGTGGAGACCTGGGGCAGTGCTCGTGGGGATGTGGGGGAGGCAGGAGTGCTCGGGAGGGATAATGAGGGGGTGGATACTGGGATAGGGATCTCATGGGCGGTGAGGGATCATTACTGGGGTGGGGGACATGGGAGCAGGAGGGGGGATAGCGCAGTCGATATTGGGGCAGACTGGGGGATATGTAGAAAGCTATTGGGCCAGAGGTGGGGAGTCCTGGGCAAGGTGAGGGCACCGAGACAAGCTGGGAGATATGGGGCTGGCTATTGGTGGGGGGACCCTGGGGTGGGATGAGGGCTGTGGTGGGGTCCCCATTGGGTGGATAGTTATGGGGCAGGGTGAGGAGAGCTCTTGGAGTGCAGGACACTGGGAGATGGGGCTGGGGGTTGCCAGTGGAATAGCTGCTGGGATGGGGGACGGGGCAGGATGAAGTAGGGAAGTAGCTCCCCCGGTCAGGGTACTGGAGGGGGAGAGGCAGGTCCCTGATACCCGCACAGCTGTAGGGTGGGTCTCTGGGGCGCGGTCCGGCTGGCCCGGGGGTACCTGGGGGCGCTGGCTCCAGGGGGAGGCCCCTGGGGGTGGCTCCTACCTGCTTGAACTGCTCCTCGTAGGTCCACTCGTGGGGGTGGGCCGGCGGCTGGCGCGGCGGGGAGAGCGAGCCGGCGGGCTGCGGGCGCTGCTGCGGGGCGCTGGGGGAGCGCGGCGGGTACCGGGCCGCCCCCGCCTCTTCCTCCGGCTCGTCCCGGTCCTCCTCGGCCCCGGACTCCGGGGCGCCGGGGCCGCGGGGACCCAGCCCGCAGCGCGCCGCCGCCTGGCAGCGCTGGATGGCCAGCGCCGGCTGCTGGACGCGGCTCCCCGCCACGGGGCGCAGCTGCCCCGGGCCGAGCTCGGCCGGCCCCCGCCGCAGCTTCTCTTCCACCCGGGCCAGCCGCGCCGCCTGCTGTCGCTGCAGATTCTCCATCACCGCCTCCAGCCGGAGCCCCCCGCCGCCCGCCGCCGGCAGAGCAGCGCCGCGCCCCGGGGAGCCGCCGCCGGCGCCCGGCACCAGCAGGGGCAGCGGCCCCGGGGAGGAGAAGGCAGCCTGCGGGGGAGACACAAGGAGAGTGGGGGGTGGGGGTGAGAGCCCGGCCGAGGGAGAGGGGGCGCCGCGGGGAAGGGAGAAGGGGATGGAGGGGAAGGAGGGAGCGCGGGGAAGAGCAGAGAGCTGGAGCGGCTGACGCCGAGGAGAGGAAACCCGGGCAGAGGAGGCGAACCCGGGAGAAGGGGGCGGGGGGGGGGGGGGGAGCCGGGCAGCGGGGACAATCGCAGACCGCGTCTCCCCCTAGCTCCCACCCGGACTCACTCGGGGCGCGGGGGCGCGTCTCCTCCACTTTCGCCGCTGCCCGGCTCCGCTCCAGCGCCGGGGACCCCTCGCGGGGGACCGGGCCGCGGAACCCCCTGCCCCGGGAAGCGGCTCCTCCGCCCGGGAGGAAAGTTTGCAGCCCGGAGCCGGGCCCGGGCCCGGGCCCCCGCCCCCGCGGCATCATCCCCGGCGGATGGGCCAGGGAGGAAGGGGAGGGGGAGAATTCAGACGCGGGAGGGGGGGTCCGCACATGGCCCCCGGCTCCGGCGCTGGAGGTCGGGGAGATTCCCCTGTTCCGCCGGGCTCGGCCCGAGCCACGTGCGAGCCCCGGTAGAGCCCCCCCGGCTCGGCTCTTTAAGACTCGGCTGGGGAGACCGGGGGGGTCTGGGAGGTCGCAGGACGTTTGACTTGATGCAGTTGGGGG
>ML677491.1:3969241-3998408 GCA_007922305.1 Dermatemys mawii | reverse complement strand
CCCCCCCCCCCCCCCCAGGCGAGCCGGACGATGTGTCCGCGCCGCGCAGACAACAGACAACGGGGGTAAAGTCGCTTACCAGGGCAGATGTCGTGTTCTCAACCATGCTTCCTTCTCGCCCCCTGCCCGGCGCCCCAGGGCGCTGCTGGGGGCGGGGGGCGGTGTAAATAGATATTTAAAAGCAACCGGCTCTGGGGCTGGATTTCGATTCCTCTGGCGCTTGGCACGGCGCGGATCGGTACGAATATTTCTTTTATTCTGCAGCTTGTTGAAGCAATGGGGGGGGTGTTTTCCCTTTTTTTTCCCTTTTGCAACAAGTGGCAGGCAGACGCGGCGCGACCCCTTCCCCCGAGCGCTCAGCCCCCTCTGCTCCCCATGTGCTAACGACACGTCAAGGGAGTGATAGAGAGAGAGGGCAGGCTTTGCTGACAGCCGAAGGGGGGAAACGTTGTAATACTTCCCCAGCAGGGAGATCACAGAGGAGGCTAAATACTGCACAGGGCTCACTGCATTTCTAACCTACTTCTGGGCATTGCTCTGTGTTGGTGGGAGATCTTTCCAGTCTGCCCAGGGGACTCTAATCAGTGCATTTCTAAACCAGGGCTCTGACACGTGTGGGTGCAATCACAGGCGTGCATTTCCAGCCTAGGGCTGAGTGTGTAACAGGGATCACACGGGTGCATTTGTGTGTGAGAGAGAGATCAGAAACTCCCTCTCTGGGTATGTGCTGTCCAGTCATGGCCAGTCCCCAAACTGGGGTCAGGGGCATCACCAGACAAGGCACCTGAAAACTGCATTTCTGCCATACCTGACACAAAAGTGCGATCATTCTGTGTGTGTGTGTGTGCGCGCGCGCGTGCACACGGTTTATTTAAAAGGATCCTCAGTGACAGGCACATTCAACAGGAGAAATGTTACCACCAAGGCTTGATATCTTCATCCACAAGCCCCGCCATTCCCCATCAGGCAGGGAAATCTCTGCAATTTTCACAAAGCCTTGGGATAAGTCCTCCTGACATCTGCACGTATGCCGTGTGTCACTGCCAGCAGAAAGGCCCCCAGTGCTTTTAATCAGAGACGCTTCATCCCATCAGCGAGCTCCAGCCGAAAGTGATTAGCAAGGCGTAAGTGTGAGGGGCAGCAGGTTGAAAAGTTAACAGAAGAGCTGGGCAGGAATCTACAGCTCCTGGGCCAGATACAGAACTGTGTCAAATCACACAGAACCCACAACCAGAAATACCAGCTGCCTCAAACCCACAAAGCCAGGAAATTCACAGTTACTGCTGCCACGTTGTCCTTAACCTGGGCCTAAAGGCCATTGTTTGCTGGGCAGAGGAGTGCAGGATGTTTTGAGGGGTTTTCCTGGAAGGAATCTCAGCCTCTCTCTCTCTCTCTCCCACACACACTTAGATTCTTGTTAATTTACTTTTCTTACACAGATTAGAAAAATTCTACCCAGCTAGCCCCCTATCTGCAATTAGAAGGCAGCATCTAAGCCCAGCTGACAAAGGGCATTCACATTTATCCCCAAGACCGGGGCGCATTAGCCATGATCAGGAAAGTCTAGGTTCTGATCCTGAGAGGGGATGGGCACCGTTCAGCACAGGGCTGGTAGGGCCCAATCCGGCAGGCCCCACCGGAGTAAGGGCTGCAGGACTGAGCATCCAGGCTATAGAAATTCACAGAAGAGAAAGGAACCCACAGCTTGGCCCAATTCTTGCAGCTTCATTCCCTCCTCTTTCCACGTTTACGGCATATTTTAATGCATGCACACACAAAATAAATACGGGGGGCGGGGCGGGAATCTTGTTGCCTTTGATCATCTGCATGAATCTCTCAGATGCAAGAGACCAAAACAAATAACTTCGTCCCTGATCCTGCAGTATGCATATGGGAAACTTTATGTGCCACTGATTAGTGTAAATATTTGCAGGATCCCACCTTCTGCCCCCCTCTTTAGCTGAAGATCTCAGGTCCTTTGTTAGCATTCATTAATACAGCCCCGCAACACTCCAGGGAAGCAGGAATAGTCAATGTTATCCCTCCAGATTTACAAATGGGTAAACTGAGGCACAGAGGCAAAGTGACTTGCCCAAGGGTGAACATGGCCCTATCAGACAAGTCTATTGAAATCAAATCAGAACAGCAGCAGGATGGGACTCATGGAAACCTAGAACCAGAATTCCTGCTCCCTAGCCTGCTGCTCTGACCACTGGTCCACACTCTCTTCCCTACAGCTGGAATATTACACAATCAGCTGCAGAAGAGACAGTAAGTGCATCAAGGAAGTGCAGACAGGGGAGGATAACAAGACAAGAGATGATCCAAGCTCCTTTAGGGTGTTTACATCTGAGATAAATACCAGAAACAGGAAGAGGGACCGGGGGAGCAGGTGGTCTCTATAAAATCTCTCTCAGAGGCAGCTTTCCCTGGACGTCAGAACAGCTGGTTACTCTAACTCCTTCCATCCCCTGACTGATCACTCTTTCAGGGGGTTATGTTTCCACTCCCAAATTTCCACAATGGCAAGATCGTCATGTGAGCAGAGCTCAGGGATGAGGAATAGCTTCAACACATGGCGGGTTTTAAGTGCATCTAAGTCAACTAGAACCATTCATAAGTTGACGGGCTTAGAGGTGGGAATGGCAGAGCAGTACCCTGTCTGCAAAGCTCAGGGCCAAAATCCATCTCTCTCCTTCTCTCTCCCAGCACACCCCACTCTCTCTCTATACAATGATCTCCTCCATCCCATTGAACTGTCCATCCAGCCATTCCCACAGCCCCTCTATCTGTCTATTCTCCTTCCCCATACACCCCTTCTATTTATCCATGCATCCATCCATCTATCCATCCATCCATCCATTCCCACAGCCCCTCTATCTGTCTACTTGCCTTCCTCATACACACCTTCTATTTATCCATCCATCCTTTCTATCTATCCATCCATTCCCAGATCGCCCCTGTACATCCTTCCCCCTCTATCTAGTCAATCTATCTATTCATCCTTCCTTCTTTAGCAAGGCAAACTTTTTTACCTCCAAATGTCAATCTGCCATTTCCCCTCCCTGGAACACAACCTGAGCCATTGTGGTGGCCCAGGAGAGGTGGTTACTTCTTCCATTTGTCTTGTGGATGAGACGTAAAACCAAGACTCTGTCCAGCTGTGGCGGTTGAATATCCTCCCCTGGCCCTTTCCGCATCTGGTGTTTCCTGGCTGTTTGGGCTGCTAGGCTATGAATAGTGTGTATTCACAGAGCCTTTCCATGGGGGATCACCAGGTGTTACACAAACGTTACCCCCAGAACCCCCCAGCCCCAGGGCGAGGCAGGACAGGATTGTCGTCCGTGGGTCACAGAGGTGGAAAAGCTCTGCCCGCGAGAGAAGAAGCGACTTGTTCAGGTTCACACTGAGTTAGTGGCACTAGAAGTCTGAACAGCGCGGGGCACTCCTGACTGGCAGAGCACTGTGTGCACCACTAAATGATCACCCGCCCCGTAGATTCTGCCTCCCCAGCTCCCCTGCCCTTTCCTTGGGATGCACTTTTCATGTTTTCTTCTTGGTGTGCGCTGCTAAATAGCTGCTGTGCATCACCCCAGAGGCACCTGCGTTTCAGTGGGGGAGGAGGTCAGTCCCGTACATACGGCGTATAAAGTGTTTTGTCTAAACACACTAGAGAAACGTAAGATAATGATCTTACTCTGTTCTGAGAATCTGACCAAAGCCGCTATCCCCGTAACCCTTGTGCATCTCAGATCGGCTTTGTCCCACTCTGGGACAGATAACGAGTCTCAGAACATCTGGAGGCCTGGGCAGGGCTAGGAGAGCAGGAAGCAAAGATCTGCTCCCATCATACCCCGGGGAGCAGCACACTTCACAGTCTGCTGGCACTAGAGTCAGGCCAGGGGTCCAACCAGACGGAGTGAAGATACCGAATCTGCTTTGCACACGGGTGGGCAGAGAGGTGCTGTCCGGGGAGGGCTGACCACCGGCGCCCCCCGGATTCCATGACTCTCTGCACAGCCTAAGGAGCATTGTACACCGTGCACGCCCATGGCTGCTGTTACATTCCAAGTCACCAGAGACTGCAGAAGTCTGTCTCCTGAAGTGCCTGCCTGGGCCAGGCTGGGAGGGTCTTTGCTGGGGCAGGGAGGGTCTTTTAAATCTCGGAGCGATCAGGAAACGGTGAGGTTTTGTCTGAGCAAGGCGGGCTGCAGGCCAGGGCTGGCCGAGCTTCCCCCCTGCACCGCTGTTCACTCTGCGGTCCCAGTCCTGGGAGCCCAGCCCAGCTCTGCTAATCCACCTCCGCCCTCCTGACTGACCTCATCCCTGCTAGCCCAGGCCTGGGACACCCCTACAGGTCTCTTGATGCGCCTTCGGCCAGACCAACGGCAACCCCCACTATTCCTGGGCTTGTTCTGAAGGAACATGATGCTCTGGGCTGAACTGCCCAGTAGTTTGGTGGCAGTGACAAGTGTCCAGCCTGGGCTACATTGAAGCAACATCACTGTCCAGTGACCACTAAACCTGCACCCTGATTGTCACAGGGGACTGGGGGTTTTCTACACTCCCTTCCCTCCACTTCTTCGGGGCCCGGCAAAGATCTTGGCTGACTCTAATATCATGCAGATGGTGAACTAGCAGAAGCAAATCTTCAGTTCCTGTGCAACTGTTCCTCTGTGGACAGGAGATAAACCAGCTGCAGGCCACCCTGTTTCTGTGGTGTACTGGGATGTGCTGCCTTTTACTGACTGTGCGCTAGGATGGGGCATCAGGACTCCTGGGTTCTATTCCTGGCTCAGTGTCTGGTACCCAGGCACCTAAGCACTAGCTGGCAGAGGTGATGGGCCTTAGATTCTGGGCTCTCAGCACCTCTGAAAATCAAGCCTGCGGAGTCTGAGTCCGACGTTCAAAAGCGTGGTCACATTTAAAAATAACCACCTTAGCGTCTCTGTGCCTGTTTCCCACCTGTAAAACAGAGCTATCAGCGCCTGCTCCAGAGACCTCGGTGGGCTGCCTTTGTCCACCCTACAAGATCAGCAGATGAAAGGGGCTGGCAGAACACCAAGTCCTGTAACAAATCTCTGGCTACTAGGAACTGCATCATCATCGCTCTGCAGTAACTGAGAACCTCACACCAACAGTGGGGCTAGACCCTAGATCCTCCTACTCCAACATCATTCCTACCACGCAGGCTGAAGGAGACTCACCATTAGTTGCTAGCTGCATAGGGCCTATGACACACAATTGACCAGATCTGCTTCCAGCCAACAGAGGGCAGTCTCTCTCTCTCACACACCAAGGTCTTTCTGTCTGTGTCATTCACTGTGAGCCCTTAGCGTTAGTGCTCAGGATGAAGCTCTAGGAAGATCTTAAATAGCTTCAGGTGATTAGAGTCTGCCATGTATTTGATATGGGTCATATGCATTCAAAAGCACGTAGGGATGGTCGGGCATATAAAGGCGCAGAATACACAGATTCCAAGGGGAGACAGGCCCCCAGTGATCATCCAGTCTGACCCGCTTAGAGCCCAGGCAGGGCACTGCCCCCACCGTGATTCCTGGAGCAGAGCGTTTACGCAGACACCCCACCTTGACTTTAAAAGGGGCAGCGATGGCAAAGGAGTTTGAGTTTCCAGGGAGGCTTTTGTTCTGTGCCGGTGGTACTGCCCGAGTTCCTTAGTGGTGGTTTCCTACTTCAGAGCTTCAGGATAAATGGACACGCTGCCCCCCCCCACACTCCATTTGTTTGTCCTATCACATGGCCTGGGCCCAGCTGATCTGGTAAGAGAAGAGCTCCCCAGTCCCACCCCTTCTTCCTCAGTCAGCCCGGCCAGACTTGTCCAGGAGTCACCCCACCTTACAGACAGAGCCGGATGCCTTACACCTGTGTCTTGTACCTTTCCACACCCAGCTCCGGAGTCTCTCCTGGAGAGGCGAGGAACACACCAGGGCTGGGGCAGGCCCAGGAAACGCACACGTGATTCATGTGTCATCCATTCCGTTATCAATCGTATTTGTTATTTCTTTAGATTTATAAGAACCACTAACAGGCGCGTAAACATAACTGCCTCCTTTGTACGAGAGCAGATTTTAGTGACATAGTGACGCAGTTACTCATCCCCACCACTCTCCCCTTGCAACTAAGAGAGAACTCAGACTCCCTAGCTGGGGAAACTCACCCCGCCTTTGTGGTACCTGAGTTAAAGAAGGATTGCCATTAACAGTAGAAGGACTAGGACACATAGCTCAGCAGTTTGGATTCCATACACTGGAGAGCAGTGATATGCACGTCCACTGAAAAACTTCAATTGCTTCGGTGCCTTCCAATGAAGGGTCACAATGGGGCTGGCGGGCACCCCTGTGAGGCAGGATCAATATTGCTATTCTAGTCTTACAGAGGAGCCTAAGGGGATGCTGACTGACTTGTTCAGGGTCTCGCCGGGGCTGCCAGCCTCCAGCATTGTCCTGGAGTCTCCAGGAATTAAAGATGATGGCCTGTGATGAAATAATCCAGGACTACGTCCCACCAAAATTGGCACCCGCAGGTCACATGGAAAGTTGGCAGCAGAGTTGGGAACAGAACCCAGGAGTCCTAAGTATCTACCCGCACCTTGCTCTGATCACTAGACTACCCTATCCTGGCACACCCTAAAACTTGCAGGACTGCCATCTCTGGGTCAGGGAGATGGGGTGACAGAAAGAGCTGGGGAGGGAGGAATCTATGCTGATTTTCAATTACTTGGAACACTTTTCATGTGGGGCCTAACACTGAAGTCAGTGTGGGTGGGTGTAATAAGCCAGACCCCTTCCAGTGCCTTCCTGTGGCAGGAAGGTGCTCTGCAGGTTCTCAGCCTCAGTTTCCCCTCTCCTCAGGGTACCTTGAAACACTCTCCTGGGCTGACACACCCCCACTTGCCCTGGGGTAATTTGTTACTGGCCACGTCATAACTCAAAAAACCACAGGCTCCGCCCCCTTTTATCACTCTTGCCTCTTCTTCCATCCCGCTCTTCATTCAAACTGGTGGTTCATGGGCTTGGAGCCGTACTCCGCTCAGAGACTCAACCAAAGCAATAATGCAACCAACGTCCACCTGCCCTGGGCTGATAAAAGTCTCACGTCCCACCTGAGTTCTTTCCCAGATCCCTGCCCCTTGGAGGAGGGGCTGCTTCCCTGGGCCTTCCTTCACCCCAGACGGATGGGTCCATATGAACGTAATGCAGTCTCCTTGTGCGTGTGCATTATGGCACAGCCTTTAATGCCATAATCACACATAGGACCCTGCCTCGTTCGGTGCCCAGGATGACCCCGGTTCAGGCTGTGCTCTGGGGAGGAATCGGGGCTGTGTAGCGAGGGAGCTGTAGGACCCCTGTCTGGTTTGCTGCAGATGTTGAACACAGCAGGGGACATCAGGCAGAGAAAGGTCAGTTCGGTGGTTAACACTGCCCCGAAGAGCCGGACTCTTTCATTGCCTCTGCCGCAGCCTTAAAGTCCCTTAAAGCAAACTTTTCACAGGTCACTCATTGCGTGAGCCTCATTTTCTGGGCTGCTGGGTCTTCTGCAGAATTCCCAAGCAGCGGCAGCTGCAGCTGAAGTCCATGGGCGCTGAGAGCAGCTGAAGGGCTTGAGGATGCTAAACAATCGGAGGAATCGGGGCCCAGGTGTCTCCCATTGGGTGCCCCAAAGGGGGGGACACTTTTGACCTTAATCTTGCTGTGCCTCCCTCTCCCCTGAGTAAAATGGAGATAATGCCAGAGTGTAGCAAAGATGAAACAATGAAGGTTCATGAAGCACTCGGACACCAGAGCAACGGGCTCCTTAAAACACAGGAATTCTGTCTTCAGAGCAGGGCTTGAATAGTGGCCGCGAACAAGGCCTGGGGGCCCCACACCGAACCCCAAGGAGAAAACAAAACGCTGAACAGCTGCTTGCGCAGTGAGCACCAGCTGTCCCGTGGACTGAAAGAGGCAGGGACCTGTGTCTTGTAAAAACGCGTCGCGATCACCATTAGAGACACTGCACAGCCACAGAACACAGACATGGTCAAGTAGGTTTTGCCATAGGAAGGTACCACCCAAAGGAATCTGCTGTTTCCAACCCACCCCTGGAAGGAGCCTGCCCAGTGAACAGCCCAGGAGTTCAGCTCCGCAATCAGCCATGACAGGGCATGAACGGGGGGCTATTATCACATGCCGCAGATGCCCTGTGAGAGGGTCGCCAGGCTGCAGCCGAGTGACTCCGGGCGCTCAGAAAGGCAGAAGTGACCCCCTCCCACAACGTGCGCCAGGGGGTTTGCAGACTCTCAGGCTGACAGCAGACCTGCCCTAATGAAGACATACCATCTAGTGAGCTTTCTCTGTGCGTGTGCAGAGCTGTGCTGTGTGCAGCTAAGTGGGAGTGTGTGTGGGTGTCCATGTGCATGAATGTCGGGGTGCACACATGTGTGTCTGTCAGTGGGGACGAGTGGGAGATTGCGCCCAATAGGGCCCCACTCCAGGACAATAATGTCCAGGGGGAGGAGTTTGTGTCCTGCAGAGTAGTATAGGGCCTAGGATACTTAGGGAGTTTGGAGGCAGGAACTAGACTCCCTGTCCTAGGTTCTCTGGCATCTCCTTCGGCTTTTGGCTTTTCCTGACAATGCCCGGTAAGTGTAGGAAAAGGATTATTGTAAATCCTACAGCCTCTCCAGATCTGCAAATCACACCACTGACCTGCCACCGCCCCCCAGCTGTCTGCTCCAGATGTGTCCCTAACACCTGCAGCCCTGAGGCCCAGCGAGAGATGCCGCATTCAGCCCATCTTCCTCTCCTGCCCCACGCTGACCCAGGCCCGTCTGCAGACAACAGAGAAAGAGACGCCCATTTCGGTGTCAGTCAAAACACTTGCAGGAGTTTTTCCCCCTCCATGAAAAAATTTGAAACAAAACCGCAATTTTCATTTCAAATAATTTCACTTACCACCCCCCCACTGATTTTTCCGATACTCTCCCGGCTTGTTTCTCTTCCACCGGGAAAGATTTTTAAAAGTTTTTAAAAAATGAGAAGGGGGGGGGGGGGGCACCCTGAAAAATTTCCAAACAAAACCTCCTTTTCAGTTTTCATTCAAAAAGGAAAATTACTGACCAAAACAAAATGGGTTGTTTTGGTCAAAAAGCCATTTCTTTGGTAAAACAAGACCAAACCCCATCCGAGCTCAGACTCCTAGTTGACAGAGTGCAGCCGGTTCTACTCAGCAATCACTGGCTCCTGGAGGCTGGAAGTGTTGGGAGAATGCAGGGCACCGGCCGGGCGAACGTGTGTCCCTCTAGTGAGGTGCAGGGGGCTGGTAACGGCAGCGCATGGCAGAGAGCTTTGGGCAGGGGAGAGAAAGTGCTCTGGACTCCTTCCGCATCTGGGATTCCTCTGCAATCCACGGCCTGGAAACACTCAGGACGAGGAGCTGCTGGGTCAGTTCTTGCAGGCTTAATGGAGGCAAGTCACTCAGTGAAAGGCATGACAGGTGCTCTCGCCCTTCTAGGGGCTGGTGCATGGAAGTGCCTAAGCCCCTAGGATCGCTGCTGGCTACCTGGATTAGTCCTTGAGCTCTGGCAGCTGGGGCTCATGCATTTAGCACTGAAGGTCCTGGGTTTGAACCCTGCCAAAACGGGGCTGGTTACTACTCTGTATTATTGGGGTTACCGCCGTGCCTAAGGGTTGAATCAAGGACCAGGACCCCAGGGGGTGGGTGCCATACAAACACAGAACAGATAATCCCTGCCCCAAAGAGCTGCCAGGCCTGTCTGCAGCATCCCTGAGAACCAGGCTGAGCATGTCCCAAAGGGAAATAACCGGCATGGCCTAGCTAAATCTAACAGGGTGCAGTGGAGTGTGGCCCAGAGCTCACGTCCCTCTCCCCCAAACACACACTCTATCCCAGCCGTTTACCTCCCCTTTAAACCTGTCAAAGGCAGAGGGGCTCGAAGCAGCAGGAAGGTCGGGGTCTAATAGTGACACCTGCTGACAGGATGGGGATCGGCCCTGGAACGTCCCTGCTAAAGGCTGGGGCCAGGCAGGGGCCAAGACAAACACTTCCCTGGGGTAGAGAAGCAGCACACAGGCATGGCAGAGACCCAGGTGGAGGATGACTTGGGGCCATGGGCCAGCTCACCACAGGGGCCTTGGGCTGGATATTGGAAGGAAGTTTGACTAGTGGTTAGCTGAGCTGGAAATCCCGATCTGTCTCCATCACACTGAGCCCTCCAGAGCTCAGGCAGACGCGAGGGTCCGGATCAGAACCTGATCCGATGTAACAGGGCAACGGCAGGAAGTACCCTCACAGCACCAGAGGCACTTCCGCCTCTGCGACCCGCAGTTCTGGGGCCAGAGGAGTGCCCAGATAGACAGAGAGGAAGCGGGGGCTATTCTCTCAAATGCCTGGACACCCGCAGGGACAGACGTGTCTGTCTGTCTGTTTTAAAGGGACACTCTGGGATTCAAACTCCTGGACTAGCAGTGTACCCTGCCGTTCGTTCTCTGGGTTACCGATCAAAGGGACGGGGTTTAAACCCTCAGCTCCTCTCCTGGGCTCGGTGAAAGCGGACTGGCCACTTTCACTTTGATTCCCCTCCCTGGCTGGCTGGCCCTGGAAATGTTCGGTTTGCAAAGAGCGGAGAGGGGGGTTGAGACCCAAACCCCCATAAAACCTGCATGAATCACATCAGTGATGTTGCCACAGCACTGAACGGCCAAAACCTGGCTTGTCCTGGATGCCGTACACACCGGGAAGTTATAGTCCAGGGGTGGCCAGACTGGGGCTCGTGGGCTGTGTGAGGCTCTTTTACAGCTAAAGAGCAGCTCACAGCCCCCCCACCCCGCACCGTTCTCCACCTACCAGACTTGGGGGAGGGGGCGCTTGGGGATTCTGCCCTGTGGCAGGGTGGGGCAAGGGGCTTCTGCTAGAGATGATCAGTGCCTGCCAAGGGGGGGCACAATGTAAAGTTCCCCCCGCAACAGCTTGAGTCACACTCCTCCCCAGGCATGCCCCCCTCTAACCCTCAGAGGCCCCTCCCTGCAGCTCCCAGCTGTTTTCCACTGCCCCACGGCTGCAGCCCCCCAGCTTGCTGGCTTCAGTAGCTGCCATGCAGGGAGAGGGCCCAGCTGCACCATGTGACTGAACGGGACCAGCACACCCTGGGAAAATTCAGGAGGGAGGCACAGGATCCCCAATGCCCCCCCATGCATCACCTCTGGCTTCTGCCCAGCAGGAAGGGGGTGTCTTGGGACTTCAGCTATTACACTCAGGCCCTGAGCCCCAGCAGGCGTGGCCTGGCTCTCTGAGGATTCTCAGCGGCGGCTCGGAGGGGCAGTAAGATTGGCCACCCCATTGTAATCCATGACCCAAGGGGCTTAACATCACATCCCTGAAAAAAAATCAAGGGAACCTTTCCACTGACCTTAGGTTTGGTACAAATACTTTAAGCCGGCACTGCCCAGACTCTGTCTCGTATAAGAGCCAGTTACCTCGACCCTTCTAGGGCAATGACCCCACCCCTGACGGGAGAGCTCCCTGCAGGGCTAGGAAGAACTTTTCTGGTGACCTCGCTGCGTCTACACCAGGAGTTGGGTCCACCTAACTATGGCACTCGGGGCACAAAACGTTCCCAGCCTTGATCGGCGTAACGGTAAAGTTCAGACCAGGCCTAAGAAGCTACAGGTTGGGGCCTGAGCAGAGCTCCTGTAGATAAATACCACAGCTAAATGCCATCTGTTGATAGATGCTGGAGGTAAATCAGAGGATGGATACTGCAAAGAGATAGCTAGACACTGGAGATAGACGGAGGAGATGGAGAGATACTCTAGATATATAGATACCACTGAAAGAATCTGTAGATAGATGGACCCTTTAGCTAGATAGATCCTGTAGACAAATCAATAGCTGCCTGTACATAGAAAGACAGCAAGATAGAGAGAGATGCAGGGAGAATATGTTTTGATGGGGAGCGTCCTGGATTTGTTCTTGGCGTGGGTTTGGATCAAGCACTCCCATAGCTCATGCACGTTGGGCTGGCTCAGAACCAAACTGCAGCAGGGCCTGCTCTGTGTCCTCGTCTCACGGCCGGCTCAGATTCCTGGGATGGGCTGGACTCGGAGGCAACCAGTAAATTTACTGCTAAAGGAAAACTGGTTGATAACAGTTACTTGGACTTTTGAAAACCTGGACAAAGTCCCGCGCAAGAGGCTATTGAGCGCCAAGTGTGGTGTTCCCAGGGGTAGAGCTAACGTTCGACTGTGGATCAGGCTGTGGTTTGAGGCACGGTCACGCAGTGATGAGTTTGCACCGTGGAAGAAGGGTAACGAAGGGGGCCCTGAGGGTCTGGTCTGCAACAGGTGCTGTCAGGTGAGCAACATGTGGGGACAATGCAAAGTTCATTAGCTTAGTCACATGCAATAGAAAGGCCAGGGGCACCGGAGGAAGCAGATTGTATTCCCGGTGCACACCTGGCGCTAGCCTTGCTGTTCTCTGCTGGGAACACCACAGATATGTGGTCAGGACACTGGTTTCACTGCTCAACTGGATGGCCACATCTTTGTTCATCACGCTGCAGCCCCGCCTACCGACTCACCATCTCCCACAGCAGCCACCGTCTCAGCCCTAACCCTGCTTAGCGGCCGAGGCAAAGAACTGGCGTCATTGGGGGGTAAAGGACTCGGGCAGTCACCGCTCTGGTGCAGCTCCAGACTTTTGGTAGCTCTGACACTGCTGTCCCGTTTGAGCCAAGGGGCTAGTTAAAGCTGGGGCCCCTGGGCATGTTCCGGGTGGGATAAAAAGGGACGGAGTCTGGTATTTTCTTTGATGCAATCTGATTAGTTTACAAGGAATGAACACAGTCCCGTACCTCTGAATGCAGAAGGAAACAAGGACACACAGGAGCAGTGTCTTAGCTTACCAGTGCCCCAAGCCAACACCAAGCCCAGAAGATCTCTCTGGCTTTTGCCAGGGTCACACTGGGCATGTCTACACTGCACACTAACCCCAGGCTCTGTCTCCGGTTTGAGCCCCTGGCCCCACGCACTCAGGACCCTGCTAGGAGGTTGGGTCAGAGCTGGAGTCCAGCTTGGACTCAAGCCAGACCCTGTCATTCCGTAGTGTGGATGCAGCTCAAGCCGCAGACGGGAGTCAGAAGGGCTGCACTGCACAGTATGGATGTGCATGGCAGCGAACCCAGGCTTCCTGTGCAGCGGTGCGGCTGGAAAACACAGAGTGAGTCCACACGCCTGGCTCCCACCTGGCTTTACGATGACGTGTGGCCATACCGCTGTCGCACAGGCGCCGCTTGGCTTTCGGGCTTTTTTTCACCCTCTCCCAGGCTTGTCTGGTCCCAGTTACTTTCTGGGAGCTCAGAGACACACACGTGCCTGCAGGTACCTCTAATCACAAGCTAGTTCCCACAGCGCCAGCTTCTGAGCAGACTCTCCGGTGAAAGGGGTAAATGGTGAGCTGGCAGTTTGCAGAAGATACAAAATGACTCAAGATAGGGTCTGGAACAGCTTCTGTCTGAGGGGAGATGAATAAGACTGGCGCCTTTCAGCTTAGAAAAGAGATCACTAAAGAGGAATATGATAGACAACTATAAAATCATGACTGGTGTGGAGAAAGTAAATACAGAAGTGTTATTTACCCCTTCACATAACACAAGAGCCAAGGGACACCCAACAAAATTAATAGGCAGAAGGTTTACAACAAACAAAAGGAAGTATTTCTTCATATAATGCACAGTTAACCTGTGGAACTCCTTGCCAGGGGATGTTGTGGAGGCCAAAACTGTAACAGGGTTCAAAAAATAATTAGACAAGTTCCTGGAGGATAGGTCCATCATTGGCTATTATCCTAGCCTAGATGGTCAGGGAAGCACCCCGAGCTATGGGTGTCCCTAAGCCCAGGTACTGCGAGTGGACGAGAGGAGATGGATCACTTGATAATTGCCCTCTGTGACACCTGGCATTGGCCACTGTCGGAAGACAGAATACTGGGCTAGATGGACCTCTGTCCCAGGATAGGCTTTCTTATGTTCTCTTTGGCCTTGCTGTAGGTGTGATCCCTTAACAGTCCCAATCATTATCTTAAATGGAGGATTTATTCACGCCTCTGCGTGAACAAGATTTTGACTCCAACCCCTGCCAAGGTGTAGCAACGCGAAGCCTCACTGCTGCAGCGCCTCCTGCTGGTCATCCAGCAATGAGCTCCTTTTCAGCTCCTGAATGCCTCCTTCCAGCCAGTGTCTCACCTGCCACTGGCCCTCGTGTCACTCCTGAACCCTGGTGCCCTTTTACCTTGGGGTGCTGCTAGAGAGAAACTCCCCCAGCCCCTGGCTGACAGCCCTTTTATAGGGCCAGCTGTGGCTGTTTCCCCAATCAGCCTTTCCCAGCCACAACCCTCTCCAGGGCTGCTTTTAACCCCTTTGGGACCGGAGCGGGGTGATCACCCTGCTGCACAAGGTTTCCCGCAGCTCACAATAACACACGTATACAGCCAGCGTTGAATCTATTTGGGTTGAAACTTTCTTTCACTTGAGTGCAGCTAGCTCCAAGTAGTTCTTATTCTTACCAAGGTAATACTGGTTACATAGTGTACCGGAGTCACTCACCTCCCACATACTCCCTCATGGCCTCAGAGTGATCCTGCAAGCACCCTGCCTCAGTTTACCCTCTTCAGCACTCCTTGAATTACTCCACACAGTCCAAAAGGGATGAGACAAAAGTCCCCCGCTGCCACCCCAGCTCCTCCAGCCCAGGATCCTCAGTGCCGACTGCATCTTTGTTCCCCAGTTTCTGTCCTGCCCCGAGCTGGAGAGATGAGCTCCTGTCCCCAGCGAGTACCTCAAGGGCCTGTCGTCCCCTCTCCCTTCCATCCCCAAGCCTGGCCTCATGTATTCATACCCTCCAGGAGGTCCCGGTGCCAGCGGGCTGCTGGACTGGGTTCTGTGTGGGAAGGTGAGAGGCTTCCTCGTCTACTGACAAAGGAAGAAAGGTGTGAAAATGCCTGGAGGGACCGTGAGTCCCGGGAAAGGGACCCGGTGCTGTTACGATCCTGCACACAAAGGGACAAATAACTACAAGCCACCACACGGGCAGGACACAGCTCACTCTTGTACCCGTCACCAGCCCCCACTAAACGCAGCTCACACACCGGGCCGGCTGAACGGTGCCCACGCTGCCCGGCAACATGTAGAAGGTGCAATCAAACCGTGGCCTGGTTCGGATCAGGCAGGGAACCCCTAACCCCCCGTGACCCTCTGAACCCCAGGTCCCGGCGCTATGTCCTGCTCCCGGAATAAACCGTGGCCTGGGGAAATGCAGCCCTGAAGATCACAGAGGGGCAATTGAAGAACCAGTGGACAGTTGCGGGTGGACAGAGGGGCACTGCACAGGCCTGGCACGGTGTCGTGGGAGCAATGCACTGTGATCGGTCGCTCCGTAGCCAGGCAAACCTGCCCGTGCAAATCCCCGGAGTGCTTAGGGCCAGGGAGTTCAGCCAGCGTCCTCCAGGCGGAAGGATGGAGACACCCCCAGAGAAATGCCCATGGCAGGAGAATGTGGCACCTGGGCACAACTGCCACAGAGCTGCCTCACAACCAGCCAGGAGGGGAAGAGCCTGCAGCCCCTGCCAGGACACCAAGCGAGAGATAAAGGGGCAGGAGCAACCAAGGAAGAGGGCTACGAGCCAGCGTGGTCAGGACATCCAGGGCTTCCCCAGGGCACTGGTGCCACTAAACAGAGACACCCTCTCCCCTACAGGACAACAGCTAACCCCTCCCCACTCCCGCCCGGACTGTCCCCCGCTGACCTCGAGCTGGGGACTCTGGCTGACGCTGGCGGGGGCTGGCTGGCTGGGACAGCAAGACAGAGGACGGATGGCGCCGGGACACGTCAGGGCACAGAGCAGGATCGGGGGGCTGCAGGGAGCCCTGGCAGCCCTCAGTCCGTCCCCTCTCTTTAGTCTGGGACGCTAGGGCAGTGCCAGTCTTGGGGAGCCCTTCACAGGACGCACAGTAGTGGCTGCTCCAACACGTCTGGTGGCGAGGACAGGGGAAGAGGGGGCTAGAGCAAGGAGCGGTGGGTTCAGTTGCTGGCTCAGCCACCTGTGCTGCTGCACGATTGGGCAAGTCACTCTCTCCCCGTGCTCCGTTCCGTGCCTCAGTTTCCCTCCTGCATGTAAGATAGAAACAATGGTGACAAACCTCCCCAGCTGAACTCTAGCAGCGTGCCGAGCTCTGTGGGCGGCGGTAAAGAGAGGCAGACCCCTCCGGAGGGTGATACGCTGCGTCTGGGCTTGGCTCCCCGTGTCCCTTTGCCAGTCGTGTCTGTTCCTGTCCTGCCGGCGAGCGGCTCCGTAACATGAGCGCCATCAGGACAGCCCCCAGTGCCGTTCTGCGTGTGGGTTTCCAAGAGGGAGAGGTGTGAACGAGGAGCCCGGACTCCTGGGTTCCACGCTTGGCTCTGTCACTGCTTCAGTGAGTGGCTTTGGGCAAAGCCACTGCCCCTTCCAGCCACTGTAAAACGAGGCTGAATGAGTTCCCAGCGCCTTAGTGCTCAGAGACCCTTTTCTGGAAGGAGCCGGGGGCAGGGCAAGGCCCCGGG
The DNA here is from genome assembly GCA_007922305.1 of Dermatemys mawii. Lineage (NCBI taxonomy): Eukaryota > Metazoa > Chordata > Testudines > Dermatemydidae > Dermatemys > Dermatemys mawii. The sequence continues at coordinate 3,981,795 of ML677491.1, read as the reverse complement.
CTTCATGAGACGGGGCCAGGTGAGGTTTGAGGGCCGGGGTTAGACAGGAGGTCAGGCTATGATCTGACGGTGTCATCTCTGCATGGTGTAGCACATTCCCACCCAGCCGACCATGCCACTTAGTCTGCTGAACAATGCGGGGCACCAAAGGAATGGCCCTTGCTCTTGTGCTGATCTCTTGCCCTCCCCCCGGGCAGTGGCGAATGGGATTCCCCCTCCCTGTGATGGAGCCATTGACCCACAATCTACGGAAAATGCTGTCCAGATTGTTCACACTAATGTTATTTAGCAGCAATATTTCCGTAATAAAAGAAATCAATGGGCAGGAGAAAAGGCCTGTCCGGGGCTTTGATTTTCTCATTTTAATGGCATACTTATTTACTCCCACCAGCCTGCCATTGGATTTTCATTACGCTGCCCCTCGCGGTAAGTGGAGCTGTATTGATATGAGCTGCTGACTTCAGCGGCCTTCCTGCAGACACAAATTAAAAATTACTCATATTCCTCGACAGCATCTTGTGCTAAATGGCCCCCGCCGCAGCGTGCACGGGAGGGTAGTTATCACAGGGCGAGACACGTTTGTGAGGCACACAATCGGTCTGTGCGCACACACGCACATTCTACATCGGCACAATGACTGGGCACGTGCAAAATCGATGTGTCTACCATCGTTCCGCAGACATAGAATGAGTGTGTGTGGGTAGGTTAGATATGTGTAACATCTACATGTGTACAATCTTCCCCCCCCGACACACTCAGTCATTATACACAGATACTCAACACACACACACACACACACGCTAGAGCTTGTGGTCGCAACCCCCCACGCATTGCAGGGTGTCTGCCTACATGGCATGTAATGTACCCTTGCTGTGCCATTGGGGAGTGGTATGAACACACTGCTCATTGCCAGTGTGGAGGCTGAAGTGTTCCTAATCCCCTTGGGAACACAGGCCCGTGGGACTCTCTCGGCCTGAGGGGCCAGCAGGTACCGTTGAAGGGCTGTGCAGCCCATGGGATCTCTCCAGGCCCTAGAGAGATCCTAGCCGCGCGGAGGTGCCATAACACTTCCGTTTTGGAGCCGGGGCTGCTGGGAGGCCGGTGACATCATCTGGCTCAGGAAAACGGGGCCGTGACTATGGGACAGAAACTCAGCCCACCTCTGTCCCAGCAAAGTGCCGGGAGGACAGAATCCCATCAGTGGCGTAACCCCAGGAGGGAGGTGCCATCCCAGCCTCCTGCTCGCACCCCCAGCAGGCCTGCTGCTTGCCATCGGTAAGACGGGGGGTGGGGGGGGTAAGGGCTCAGGGCACCTGTCCTTCCCATCTCCAGCGCCCCACCCCAACAGGGCATGAAGGATGGGAGCGGGGCCTGGCAGATCTCAGATCCATTGATTCCAAGACCAGGAGGGACCATGGTGATCATTTAGTCTGACCCCTGCAGAACGCAGGCCGGAGACCTGCCCCCAAAGAATCCCCAGAGCAGAGCTTATAGAAAAATATCCCACCTGGAGTTAAATCTTGGCGGTGATGGAGAATCCACCACAGTGCGGGGTACCCGGTTCTCGGGGTTAACTGCTCTCACTGTTAACAATGTGCCTGATTTCCAGACTGAATTTGTCTCACTTCAACGTCAAGGCATCGGATCGGGTTAGACCTGCTTCTGCTAGGCAAAGAGCCCAGGATTAAATATTTATTCCCCGTGTAGACACATATACTGCAATTAAGTCACCCATTAACCTTCTGTTTGTGAATCGATGGAGATCCTTGAGTCTATCATGACAAGGCCTGCGTTGCAATTCGCTAGTCATTCTTGTGGCTCTTCTCTGCCCTCTCTCCAACTTATCAACGTCCGTCTGGAATTGTAGGTACCAGAACTGGACACAGGATTCCAGCAGCGGTCGCACCAGTGCCCAACACAGAGAGAAAATTGAGATTCCCTGTTTATGCAGCCCAGGACAACATGAGACCTTCTGGCCACAGCATCATGCTGGGAGGGAGCTCCTGGAGTTACCCAGGGTTTTCGGGTTTCAGTGGTAACTTACCTGTTTCTTTTTATGCAGTGTCAGGAATAAATCAAGGGGGACACAAGAGCACTTTTACTTAAAACTACTGTTTATTAGGTCACCCCCCCCCCATGCCCTCCACCCCACCAGAGTTACAGGAGGTGGAGAGAATTCCAAACATTTATATATGTTATGTCCAAAGTCGGAAATAGTTTTGAGGACTCAGCAACCAGCCCTCCAGGGGGCCCTCGCCCTCCTTCCACCCAACCGCTGGGGAGTTCAGGTCCCAGCTCCTTGCCCAAAGAAAAGCTTCCTCCTTGAACTGCTTCAAACTATATTTTTTGCTTGATTTTTTTTATAGCTAACTTAAACAAAGCACATAACTTAGAATGACTCCTCATGGCTCACCATTTTTCTTAGTTTTCGCAAACTATTATTTATTATTAAAGAATTTTTAGTATTTTTAATTATAAGAATTAAAACTTACACGCTAGTGGCATTTAACCAAGATTGATTGTTTAATTATTTTTTATTTGTATGGTACATTAATATTTTGATCCATTTTTAAATTTTAATTGGCAGAACTGCACATATGCAGCTGTCTGACCTTGACTGTCAGAGCATACCATTATATCTAGCTCTGTGGCATTTGGCTTTCAGCTAGCAGGGACTGGACACACAAAATGGCTAGCTGTCAAATTCTGGGGTTGCAGTGATCAGCTGATTATCCACTCCCAAAATTATTTTCAGAGTCACTGCTTCCTGGGATAGAATCCTGTAAGTGTGGCCTACAATCTTTGCTCCTAAATGCATATTGCTTACATTTGGCCATATTAAAACATATATTGCTTGTTTGCACCCCGTGATCCAAATTGCTCAGTATCAGTGAGTGTGGTATCTGCAAACTTTATCAGAGATGATTTTATGTTTACATCCAGGTCATTAATAAAAATGTTTAATAGTGTAGGGCTGAGAACCAAGCCCTGCAGGACCTCACTAGAAACACACCTGTTTGATGTGGATTCCCCGTTTACATCTTGGGAGCTAATGGTTAGCCAGCTTTTAACTCATTTAATGTAAGTCATGGTGATTTTATACCTTTCTAGGTTTTTTTTTTAATGAAAATGTCATGTGGTACCAAGTCAAATGTCTTACAGAAGTCTGAGGCTATTACATCGTTAATGACCCCTTGATTAGCTACAGCTCAGCTCTGCCAGCATCCCGCTGGTGTAGTGGCGGAGTGGCCGTGTGAAGGCCGTACAGATGGTGGGAGGAGACCCAGACAAGCAGGCGGTTGAGGTTGGCACTTCTGGGACTCATGTGGGAAGAGCCAGAGCTGAGAAAGGCATGGAGGTGGGGGAAGAGACGCTAGTAGACCCCACTGGTCAGCGTGTGCCGTGTCCATCCACGGAGGCTCATTAACTCGAGAAGTTGTAGATTCCCGCACGTGGGCGAGCTGGGGAAGGGAGTCAAGGCCGTGGGTGATGAGGCGCAAACTCCTGGCCAGAGAGCTGATGCCCGTCAGCGCGGGGCAAGGCGGGCGTTCGGGAGATGAGAGGGGCTCTGGGCCTGGAGGGAGACTTGGGCAGAAAACAAAGGTGGATCCGAGCACCGTTCTGGAGGAATAGGCCAGCTCAGCCTTGGCCTGGACGTGGGGGGAATCAACCAGGCACGGGGCAGAGATGTAGGGTCCAGGCCTTGTTGAGACCCTGCTCCCCAGGAGCCGCAGGTGAAGGACCCCCGGCCCTCCCTGGGCGTTGGGGGCAGTGGCTGCCCTTGGAGCTGGGTTCATGCATGCGGCTCTGCTCCGGGGGGCTTCCAGCTGAGAGCGGAGCAATGCCCAACGCGGCTGAGCAGCATCTGCCCAAAGCGGAGCAGGGCAGGCAGGGCGAATTGGGGCACAGCGCCCGTCGTGCACGGGCACAGAGCAGCACCAGCAGGGCCTCCCGCCACACTGGAGGCTGGCAGGATGGAGGGAGGACGTCCCGGCCACGTGGCAAAGGGACAACTTGACGGGCCAACACGGGCAGCCTCTGATTTCTGACCCACTGCCAGAGCCCCCATAAGCCTGGACAAAGCCTCGGGGATCCCGGCCCCACAGATCAGAGCCCCGCCGTGTGCCCAGCGCTGGGGACTGTGCCCAGCCCCTACAGCCGCTGGCAGGTTAAAACGGCCGTGGGCTCAGGGAATGGCGACGCTGCCACCTGCTGGTCAGGTCCGCAGACAGCAAGGCCCGATCCCGATGCAGATCCTGCTGGAAATTGGGGTTTGCACAGCGTTGTGCAGCAGGCACCAGCCCCTGGGGGGACTCCATAGCCCTCACCCCCTGGCACCGGGGGGCTTCCATAGCTAGGCCGCAGGAACAGGGCAGACACAGGATCCCGGCCATACTGGGGGATCAGCACAGACAGTAGGGGGGTGGGGATCCCTGCTGGGTTGGGATTTCACCATAGGTTGAAATCCTGGGGGAGGGGAGGACAGGGACTTTAGGGATACCCTCAGGCTGAGATCTTCAAGGCTGGCTCCTTCCATTGAAACCAGCTGTGCCACAGCAGAGCAGCTGGTTCCCCCATTAGATGCTGCACCAGGATTCCTGTCCTTACTCTCCAGCCCTCAACCAGACCCAGGCTGGGGAGGTGATTCGATGCACCTCCTCCCAAGGGACTGTTCTCCCCTTTCGGATCCCTCTGCCGAAGGTTTGGGTTGGCTTGTGCTAACAGTAGCATCTTGAAGGGGTGATCTCTCCCCACCTCCACTCCTCCCAGTGACAGCTCTGCTGCTAAAACCTTCTGTTGACTGGGCTTTCGTGGCAGCTCCCTCAGGAGACAGGACCCCGGCTACTCCTAGACAGCAGGGCTGCACCTTAGGAGGTGTTAGCTCCCCCAGTCTCTTTGCAGCCTGGAGTTGACCATTTAGGACCAATTTGGCTTCTCTGGCAGAAATGATACGAGCCTTGGATTCCCAGCAGTTTTCCTAAGTGAACACCAACAAAACCATCCCCTGCACCATCTCACAGCACGAGGTCTGCATGGGCCATCTAGTTTCTTTCTCTCTCCAAAAACAAAACAAATTAAGCCAGATGAGCATGTTTATTCTTGACACTGATCTAAACAAGAGTGACCGATTCCAGGTCGTACATGTATGAAGCGCGATGACCGTCTAAGGACCAGGAACGAGACACATGCTCTGAGCCAGCTGGCTCTCCTGGTGATGCTCATTTGGAAAGAGACATTACTGAAGGGCTAAAGAGGCTGTAAACTTGGCTGTCAAAAGCAAGTGACCAGCATTTGGTCCCGGGACAGTTTAACGGGGGGAAGCCGTTTCAGATGTAGCCATTCAGGTAGCCCATTCGTAGGCAACCTGCACGCCCCAGCATACAATACTGCATCTTGGATTGGTTGCATTGCATGCTGGGACCTGTAGTTTCCAGGGGCCACCCTTCTGTAGTAAGAGACCAAAGGTTTGTAAAATACTCCTGTGGGAATTCTGCACACAATTTTAAATGTTGCATATTTTATTTCTCAAGTTACCAAGATACTCACACCCTTTTCAAGCATTTGCTGACAAGTATTTTGAAATAAATGTATTTTGAGAAATAAAATGTGCAGCATTTTGCAGAATTTTAACATTTGCAGGCACAAAATTTTAAATTTGGGATGCAAAACTCCCTCTAGAGTACGTACCAAGGTTGGGGGTGGGCAGTTGGTTGGGGGTTGGGGATTTGGACACATGGGGCTTATTTGGGTGCCAGGCCAATGGACTCTGCAGGAGAGTCCAGGTGAAGGTGGTTAGGGCTCGGGGGGTGGGGTGGGGTGCGAGTATCTGGGGTGGGACTCAGTGGTGCGACTCAGTGGTGCATCAGGGTGCTGTGGGAGTGGGGTCTGGTAGGGTGGGGGTGCTCCTGATGTGGAGGTGAGGCTCAGGAGGATGGGGGTTTGGGTGAGGGGCACTCAGCTCTGGGAAGTGGGGGGCTCTGGCACTCCCACCCCACTGAGCCTCACCCCCTGCACTTAGATTCCCTTCCTCCTTGCCAAACCTCTTGCCATTCTAAGCTTTCTGCATCTAGGGGAGGTGTCTGGGTCTTGATCTGACCCAGCACCACCTGCTCTGTCCAGGGAAGGGAGAAAGGGAACTCTGTCTCCATTCCTCCTCCTTCTTCCCCTCCCCACCTATGTCCACGGGGAGGGGGCTAATGCAACACCAGACCCTCCCTCTTTCCCTCCCCCCCGCGCCGCAGTGACTGCCAGGGAGGGGTGAGCGAGCGCTGGTGCAGCTTCTCTTTGCTTCCCCACAGAAACCATTTATCCACGGGAGAGCAAAAAGTCTGCGGGGAACTGTGTTTCTCCATGCATGCAGTGGCGCAGAATTCAGCCCACAGGTTTGGAACAGCTGCTTTCTTGCCCCAAAGTCTTCAGTAACGTCCACTTCTCAAATGTCAGTCCATTAGCTAGGGAGAGCGCCTGGGCCACATGGGACAGAGGAATGAGGTATCTCAGACTGGGGAACAGCTCTGGGGGCAAATCCCCATAACCATCAGAGGTCAGTTACAAGAGATAGTCCACAGGGCAGGCTGGCTTCACTCGAGCTCTGTCATGTGCGCCCCAGCCCACGGAGAGCCCTTTAGGGGCACAGTCTTCCCAGCAGCAGAGGCACCACCACCAGGAGGTACAGACACGTGTATAGGCCAGGACGCCACTGCAATAAGGCTGCCTGTTAAGGCGATGGATGGTGGCTCTCCACATCATGGGAACAAACAACGGCTGGACCTCTGGAGACTGGGACCCTACCCCAGTCACTGGCCTTCCTCCCTCATCTCCCCTCATCAGAGCCTTGCAAAGGAGGCAGACTGTACACACACAAAACATAACACAAGGGCAGGGAGAGAGATGCAGACTGCATGGGGCACATCTCTCACACCTGCATAAATACAGGCATTTCAACATGCTACTGCATGAAGTACCACACAGAGCACATCTCCGGGTACTTCACATCCGACGCTGTCCCTTGAGAGCCAGAGAGGGGAAGTGTCCTATACACAAACTGTACTGTACCCAGACAGACCCACCCTGCTGGATGTCACCTCCAAGGCTAGACATCAGATTCACACTAGCTGAACCCCATTTACTCCACTGCAGTTACTCCAGGTTCAGCGGGGGACCAGTGAGCTCAGTTGTTGGCCCTGTGCTATGTAGACACATGCTGGGCATGGCTTCTACCCTGTCCAGAGTGTGCACGCACAGGGTGAGCCATGTCACTAAAACCCTCCCCGACTGGTTTGTCATAGGCCCCTGGCTCTTGGAGAGCACAAGAGACAGCTGCCGACAGGGGGCACGGACGCGCACGGACACACGCAGACGAGGGTGGCAGCTCAACAGGCGCTGTCGTCTATTACAGAAATACAGAAGAACATTAGGCTATTAAAAAAATAGTGATCTCGGTTTCTCCATGATCTGTTCTTGCCTGTTCCTCCCCCGGCTGAGCGCTCCCGGCGGCAGGCAGGCGAGAGAGCTGACAGTCGGCCTACCTGACACGCCTGCGTATGGGAAGGGGCAGAGGTGCTCTTGCCCACTGCCTGTCTGGTACAATCTGCATGATGGTGGGGGATGGGAAAAGGGTGCCTCTTCCTGGGAGGCCGTGCTGGTGCTTGGGGAGGACGGGCGGGTCACTGGGCCAGGTGGCTGAAGGAGGCACTGGCTTCCAGAAGTAAGGCTTTGGCATAAACCCGGAGGGTGCAGAAGAGGGTGCCGAAGTCCTGAGTGCTGAAGATGGTATCGGCCAAGGCGAAGGTGAGCGTGGAGGGGATGAAGCCCCGGCCGTACTCCACCATCCAGGTGCCGGCACTCCATTGGACCGCCGTGGCCTCTCCGGATTGGTGCACTATGGTGTCCCCTGCAGGCAGAGAGACAGACAGAGCACTGGCCGTTATTCCAACGTGCTGCTCCCGGGAGGTCTCCAGAGACAGCATACAGAGCTCTTCACAGGCCTGACCAACCTCCAGGACAAGGGGGATGCCCCGCACCACGCAGGAGAGCTGCCAGAGAGGGGCGGGGGGGGGGGGGGGCCCTGCCCCTGACAGAAGCCCAGTACCAGCTGCTTCCTAGGAAGATGCCAGGATGCCCCCTGGTGTAGAATCATGGAACAGCCCTCCCACGGGGGCACTTTCCTCCCGACACTCAGTGGCTGGCTCCTGCTCTGAGCCTGGCGACTTTATAACCCTCCCCATGTTTTTTAACCCCACCTGATGGAGATGTGCTCATTACCCATCAGTGTGTCCACTTTTCCTGAGTCCTGCTCCACAAGATCTAGGGCTGTCGTTTTCTGCAGGCTAATCCGCTGTCCCTGTATGTTTCCCTCTCCCCGTGGGGCTAACGAAGCTCTAGCCTTATCTGTTGAAATCACTACATGAAGAGCCCAAGGCAACCAGCCCTGCAAAGATAGCCACGCAGGTGAGACCTTGGAGCGCGTGTGCGTGGGGCTGGTGCAGACAGTGCCACATGCACTGTTCGATAGCCCAGAGCCCAGTAAAACGTTTAAACCACTGTGAGCGGCTGGAATACCAACTGCTACGCTTATTGCTGAAAGCGGCTAACAGGAGGCCTTTGAAACCCTAGCACAAATAACAGACCAGGAGGGGAGGGTGGAGTGAGTGACCTCAAGGAGGAAACATGACCCTCTGCCCTCCTGACTTGAGTTGCTTTTCCGAAGCAGCCGTGATGGAAAGTTCTCCTGCTTGACTGACGGAAAACTGTCCACCTGACAGGCTAGAAACCTCCACCCTTATATTAGCTTCTGCTCAGCAGTTTTGTTACTGAACAAGCGATGCAATACTAACAAGTTGGATATAAAAAGACGAAGAAATCTGAGCTCACTGGACACTTCAATGCCTGGCCATCTCTCAAGCTTCCCTGCAGACATCCGGCTGGCCACTTGACAGTTGCAGTTATCCCCTTGAGATTGCCTCAAGACCCTGGGTAAATATGCATCTGGGATTTTTTGGGGTGTTTTATCAACCTGTTGTGGATGTGTGTAAGTGCTGAACACTAAGTGAAGTACAGCTTTAAGTGTGAACACTCTTGTATTGTCCTGTTTGTGCCAGCCACCTATCGGTCAGATGGCCATGCCCACACTGATTTATTTCCTGACCCCACCTTGCACAGAGTAAGGTTACCAAGAGCTATGGGTTGAAAGAACCCTGGGTAACACACCTGGGTAATAGATTTCACTTCTGGTCGTTCCCTCCTTCCACTGCCGGAAGGTCCCCGAGATGATGGTGTCGGAGATGTCAGCCCAGTACCGACCTGCGAGAGAGGCACACAGCATGAAATCTCAGCACTGCTATGGGGGAGGGTGGGGCCTTAATATCCAGATCTCCTTCCACCCACAGCTTGGACGTGGCTGCCTGTCATGTTCCCAGGAGCTCTGCCAAAGACAGGAGACTGCCCAACCATGTTCTGCCACCTTCCTCTCCATGATCACTTGCCACAGGGAATCAAAGGGAACAGGGGCTCTGAGGCAACCTTGATATGCTGGCTGCAGGCTAAAGGGAAAGCGTCTTGAGTTGCTTCTGCCTCCTCCATTCTCTGGGGATCCACCTGCGCTCCCCCTCATTCAGGCTCTAGGAGGCAGGAAGGCTCTGCTGATCAGTACACCCCCAGTATGGACCATCCATCAGAGGGACAGGCAGTCAGACATCCTGGGCCAGTGGTCTCTGGAGCCTGGGTTTTTCTCACTAGTCTTGGCTTCAGTGCTCAGCAGCTAACAACATGTGCAGGGGGTCAACTACCCATGGGGAAGAGAGAAATCAGACACGAGACAGGCTCCCTTTTAGGGCCCCTACATGGTTTCTTTCTGCAAGTGTGTTTACACAGTATTCCTGGGCTCGGGGATCTGGGATGCCCAGCCACCCCACTGAAGATGTAACCAAGAGGGATCACGTGGCAGAGATGCTCCTCTTACCAGACAGGCCATGCTGGGGAGCTATGGACATAAGAGGGACGATCGGAAGAGCTACATTTTTTCAGCTCAGCCCGACCACAGCTGGCAGGGGGCAGTGGAGAGAAGAGAAGGCACCACAGGCATGTACAGGGACTTGATGAGGAAGAGCCCTGTGATAAATAAAGGGGGGGGAGAGGGGGAGGGTGGCTCCCTTTGATGGACACCCAGCCAGCCAGCCAGCCAGCTAGCTGTAAAATCCCTCTCATTTGCTGTTCTTTACTTGCTTTACCTGTAAAGGGTTTAAAAAGTCCCTCAGGTAAGGAAAAAAAAAAAAAGTGGGCACCTGACCAAAAGAGCCAATGCGAAGGCAGAACTTTTTAAAATTGGGAAAGAAGTGTCCCTTTGGCTGTTGTTCTCTGGGCTGGACAGACAGAGCAGCGTGCTATAAGCAGCTAAGCCAGGTATGATCATAAATCATCAGATCATGCCTAGAACTACTTATCTGAACTCTAGATGTGTAAGTAGATCAGAATGTCTAGAAAGACGCGATTAGGGTTATTTCTTTCATTTCTTATTGGCCTGTGGACTCCTCTGGGCTAACACAGAGGCTTTTGTTTGCTTGTTACCTTTAACCTAAACCCCCAAGAAAGCTATTTTGGTTGCTCGATTTTTGGAATTGCTTTTTTAAAATATAGCAAAAAGCCTAAGTTCCAGATGTATTTTCTTCCTTTTTGTTTTTAATACATTTTACCTTTTTTAAGACCAGAGTGGATTTTTGGTGTCCTAAGAGGTTTGTGCATGTTGTTTGATTAGCTGGAGGGGTGTGTGTGTGAAAGGGCTTGAGGGTATCCCACAGGGAGGAATTCTCAAGTGTTCCTTCCTGAGTTCCAAGGGGTTTTTTCACTTTTAGGTGGTGGTAGTGTTTACCAAACCAAGGTCAGAAGGAAGCTGTGATCTTGGGAGTTTAATACAAGCCTGGAGTGGCCAGTATTAATTTTTAAAATCCTTGTGGGCCCCACTTCTGCACTCGGAGTGACAGAGTTGGGATTCAGCCTTGACAGGCCCCATGGAGGGAGCAGGGTTATCAGGGGGGTAGGACTAAGATCTAAGAGGAATGAGATGAAGCCATTTGCTTCAGTCACTTTAGAGTAGAAAAAGCTCAAGCATGTGGATCTCTCTGGGATTTCTCTGGCCTCACAGGCCGGAGGATAAGTGCGCTGAGCTGTGTTTGGGCAACACAGTCGAGGAACACACCATGGTTGTTTGTTTTAGTGTAAAAGGTGTTAAACGGCAGAGAAACGCAGCGAGGGACAAGTCCCCCTCCCCCGCATCACTGCACCGAGGGGCCATGATCCCCAATGGCTCCCTAGGTGCACTGCCCTCTAAGGACTGTGCAGGGAGTTTGCTCCAAGTACACATCTAGGGCAGTTCTTTTAGCCCCTTTTAAGCAGGGGTCTTTCATGCCTAGCGGAGGTGGGGAGGTTGCTTCTACATCTGGGACAGTTCCCCAGACTAACTGTAAAGCTATGAGCTCAGGGCCTGAATGCAGGGAGCGGCCCAGTTCCTGGGGGCTGGAAGCATGTGTGATCTGCACACATTGCGAAAGTGGCTCAGTCTCTGCCCTGGAGAGCAAAGGACATGGAGTCTGCATCTCCCTCCCACCCGCTGCTTGCAGGGTGGGATGAGATTTTCCAGCCCTTTACAGGCTGAGCCCTGGCGGAAAGGTTCTGCCTCCAGCCTCAGCGAGCATGAGACTGCAGAGCTGGGGTCGTGCCTGCAGCACTCGAGGCTGGGGTGCAAGACACCCGAGCTGGAGATCCAAACGAGCTCCAAGCACTGGCTACCCACTGTCAGCCCCTCAACTCAAACCTCTCTGCTTGAACGTAGATGAGCCCTGCTTACCTGAGTGCCCCCCGGTGTCGATGGCTGTCCCGAAGAGCAGCACGTACTCCGTGAGTGAGGCGTGGAGCAGGCACATGGAGCCCATCCACCCGCCCGCGTTGACAAACACCCACTGCAGGTCCTCGTCCGGCAGGATGTGGCCCGGGTGCTTCTTCCGCAGCTCCACAATGATCTTGGAGAAGGCCAGCTCATGGTCCAAGCCTGCAGCACCGACAAACCCAGGCAAAGTCAGCACCCTGCAGAAGGCCCACAGCCCTGCCCTGCCCGTAACCCTGCCACCGTCCTGGCTCCCAGCCAACACAGGCCAACCAGCTTAGAATGGGGACCCTGGCTTCATTCAGGGAAGGGATCTAACATGCTCCCTATACCCCCGCCCCCCCCGTCTATTCTCTGCCCCTTCCCCTAGGCAGGCAGCCTCCAGCCCAGCCCAGCCTGCCAATGGGCTGGGTCCCAGCATCACACCCACCAGGCAACTGGGCACCTGGCACCAATCGGTGCAGCTGTGCCCCGGGGCAGCTGGGGACCCACCGGCCTGCAACTCACACTTGGCTCTGCCGGCCGGGGCCCCACCCCACGGGTCCCTCATCACGTTAGCCCCCGGATGCACATCCCATAGGTCCCTCCTGCATCCCCCCACCTCGCAGGTACCCCAGACCTCCCCCCATTACATTCCCCATCCCATAGACCTCACCCCCTCAAACCACCCCGCAGC
>ML677491.1:3880427-3964241 GCA_007922305.1 Dermatemys mawii | reverse complement strand
CCCCGCCCCGTCCCCCATCACTCCGGTCCCGCCCTGCCCCCTAGCGCCCGGTCCGGTATGGCCCGACCGCGGCCGCGTCCCACCAGGGCCCCCCAGTGCCCGGTCCCCCTTCACTCTCCCGCCCCTTCCCCTAGTACCTGGTGCCTTATTATCACCCAAGTCCCCTATCGTCTGTCCCTGCCCCCTGGTGTCCCCCTGGTGACCCTCCCCTTAGTGCCTGATTCCCTATTGCCTCCTCTATGTCCCCCCTTTTCCCTAGTGCCTGGTCTGCCAGTGCCGTGGCCCTTCTGTTCTCCCCCCATGTGTCTCCCCAGTGCGCCGCCCACAAGTGCTCGGTCTCCCATCACCCGCCCCCCCACCCCACTCTGTCCCTTAGTGCCCCGTTCGATATGGCCCAGAGCCTCCGCCAGCAGCAGCACAGAAGTAAGGGTGGTATGGTACGGTATCGTCACCCTTATTTCTGCTCTGCTGCTGGCGGGGTGCTGCCTTCAGAGCTGGGCACCCGGCTAACAGCTGCTGCTCTCCAGACCCCAAGCTCTGAACTCAGCACAGAAGTAAGGGTGGCAATACCGCAACCCCCCTAAAATAACCTTGCAATCCCCCTGCAACTTCCTTTTGAGTCAGGACTCCCAGTGTGAGAAACGCTGGTCTCCCCATTAAATCTGTCTACTATAGGGTAACGGCCCACAAAAGACCAGATTTGGGGGTGAGGGGAGACCAGAGTTCATGGTCCATGATGCATTTTTCATGGCTGTGAATTTGGTAGGGCCCTACTGGTGATAACACGATTGAGAGCCCTGTGGGCTGTGATCTGCCAGCAGTTACATCCTGCTCCCAAGGCTGCTGCAGAGCTCTGAGCAGCGGCCATGCTGGGACAGTTGGCAGAGAGCAAGATCTGGAAAGGAACCTTGAGCACCCAGCTTCTCCTGCAAAGCGTGTGGGGGCAGAATGAGGGTGGGGCTGATCTGGCGTCTAGTAGCCAGGGGCTGTGAAAGATGGAGCCCCAGAGTGGGGCCCAGGGGCAGGAAACCCAGTACATTCCCTCTTCTCAGCAGCTGGAGGTAGCAGCTCTGCGAGGTGTTACTCCCCACAGGCTGTGCGGGTTCGGGTCTGTATCTGGGCCCTGGGAATGTTCAGCACAGACGTATGCGCATCAGTTGCTTTAGCTGCAGATGTTTCTGGGTGGAGGCGGTGGGCATTTCCCAGCCCAGCAGGTTCCGCCGCATTCACGTCTCTGTCCCTTCCTCCCCCCAGAGCACCAGCACGTCCGCTATAACCCCTTGCGCGATGACTGGGTGCTGGTGTCCGCCCACCGGATGAGGCGTCCCTGGCAGGGGCAGGTGGAGAAACCCCCGCAAGAAGACGTCCCTCGCTGTGACCTGTCCAACCCGCTGTGCCCTGGAGCAGCACGAGCCAACGGGGAGGTACTGGGGCGGGGTTGTGGGGGGTGGAGCGGAGCTTGGCCCTTGGGGGACCTCCTAGCAAGTGAACACCAATGAATGGGGCAACATGAATCAGGTTAACTGCTCTCCGTAGAGAGTGAGAGTGACTCATTCTGGGTCATGCAGAAAATCTGTGGCAGAGCTGGGAATAGAACCCAGGAGTCCTGCCTCCCCGCCCCTGGCTGGCTGTAACCCAATAAATCCCACTCCTCTCCCAAGGCTGGGAACAGAACCCAGGAGTCTTGGCTCCCAGCCTATAGTGATGCTGGTTCTGGTGATTTGAACCTGCAGCGGTGGAATAAACTGCAGATTCAAATCAAGTCTCTGGAGTACAAACATCCACAGCTGGGATGGGTCCTTCAGACCTTTGTTCAGAGCTTCAGTTTGTAGCAAAGTCCCTCCAGAGGTTTGAAGCAGGATTGAAGACGAGATGGAGGAGCTGCAGCAGTTTTTCCGCAGTCTCTTGCCGTGTGGGCTCTACTTTCTGTCTTCCAAACCCAAGCTGCCCGGCATGTGGCATAGAAAGCCTTAGAGTTCTGTCCCTAGGCAGGTCCCTGCATACCTTGGTGAGTCACGAGGTGTGTCTGCCTTCTCTGCATGGGTCATTTGTAGAGCTGATGGCCCTTAATGGGCCATCAAGCAGGCTAGACAGAGCTGACACCAACTTGTCACCCAGATCACAGCACAAGTTTGAAATACAGACAGTGTAGAGCCAATACTTTAAATACAAAAAATGACACAGACAGACAGACAGCATAATCATAACCAGCAAACCAGAACCTGGTCTTAGCCCCTTGATACAAGATTTGGGGCCGCTACAGGACTTTGGTTACAACAATGATCTATATGGTCCCAGATTATGTCAATAATATATCACAGCCCCCGCCTAGCTGTAACCCACTAAACCCCACTCCTCTCCCAGGGCTGGGGATAGAACCCAGGAGTCCTGGTTCTCAGCCCTGACCTATTAGACCCCACACCAGGGGAGAGCCGTGAGTGTGGACGTGCAGTAGTGTCGCTTTTGCCGTGTCTGACTCTCAGAAGAGAGCTCGTTAGGCTGCTGGTGGATCCCCGTCAAGCGTGTTGAATCTTTCCGGTGCTCAGCCAAAGCCCGGGAAAGGGAAAGGGGATGCCCAGCTTATCCAGCCCCTCAAGCTCTCTGCATTTCCCGGTGGTTTGGGTCTCGTCATCTCTCCTCCCCACCATGTGCCGTCTCCTGAGAGCCAGGGATTCCTGCAGAGTGTGCCACTGCCAGGCCCCTGCTGGGAGCCCGTTGTCAAGGCCAGCAGGGCTTGGGTGGGCCAGGCCCATAGATGGCCCAGAGTGTGTGTGGGTGGGCAGGAGTGGTCCTCTGAAAGGCTCTGCATGGGGGAGGAGCGTGGTGGGCTGTGGAGCCTGGCAAGACCTCCCAGGGATTGGTCAGAGGGCGTAGCGGGCCCTTTCTGTAGCGTGCCCCTTGCTGGCCTGGGACCCTCCGTGCTGATCGCACTGTGTGGCGCTGGGCAGCCAGGAAACCCCAAGCGCCAGGCCTAGTGCTGAGCTCAGCTCCTCTGCTCCTGGATTCATGCTGGGGCGGGGCGGAGGTGGGGGAGGGGGGCAAACAGGTCCTGCATGCAGAGGGAAGGATGCAGTCCCCCCCACCTTCCCCTGACTTCCATGGGATCCCTCTGCCTGTCCCCAGCGCGTATGGGGAGCAAAGGAGGGAGTTCTCTGACACAGCGGGAACAATCCTTCCGGAGGGGTGTGCCTCACTGCACTGCATTCTGGGCACCTTTCTCTTCCCCCTCCCCCGCACATGGCTCTGCCAGACAATGGGCCATGGCAGGAGGGGCTCCGTGCCTGTGAGCTGCAGGTGTGCCAGGGTTGTGGGCTGGGATACTCAAGCTCCCGGGAGCTCCTGGCTGCCTTCTCTCATGAGCCCCGGGCCCTGCCCTTATAACACACCTCTCGTTCTCTTGGTGAAGGTGAATCCGCAGTACACCAGCACGTTTGTCTTCGACAACGACTTCCCAGCCCTGCAGCCGGATGCCCCGGAACCGGGTAATGCCCCCTGTGGTGCTCGCCTGCCCCGAGAGCCCCGCCCCTGTGGCCAGCCCGGGAACACTTCCTGTGGGGCTGACCTGCCCCGAGAGCCCTGCCCCTGTGACCAGCCCGGGAACCCGGGAACACCCCCTTTGGGGCTCACCTGCCCCTAGAGCCCCGCCCCTGCGGCCAGCCCGGGAACCCAGCAACACCTCCTGTGAGGCTGCCCTGCCCTGAGAGCCCCGCCCCTGTGACGAACCCGGGAACACCCCCTGTGGGGCTGACCTGCCCCGAGAGCCCCACCGCTGTGGTGAACCCGGGAACACTCCCTGTGGGGCTCACCTGCCCCAAGAGCCCCGCCCCTGCGGCCAGCCCAGGAACACCTCCTGTGAGGCTGACCTGCCCTGAGAGCCCCGTCCCTGTGGTGAACCCGGGAACCCAGGAACACCCCCTGTGGGGCTCACCTGCCCCGAGAGCCCCGCCCCTGCAGCCAGCCCGGGAGGTGCTTGTTGCTGGTGTGATTGTGTGTGTGGTCTCAGCTGGGGGCGGGGGCTGGAGCTGTAGTTGGGGCCCAGGGGTAATGATGGTGCAGGGGGAGCTCTGAGCTGGCGCAGCAGGAGAGGCTGTGGGTCAGGACTGAGGGGTGTCGGTGGACCTGGGCAGGTAACACTGGCGCTGTGCTAAGCTAGGGCTGGTGCTGCTCATCCCTGATCCTCACCGTTCCCACTCGCTGTCCCTCCCTGGCTCACTCGTCTCTCTCTCCTTCCCCAGACGCCTGCAGCCACCCCTTGTTCCAAGCAGCCTCCGCCCGAGGAGTTTGGTAAATGAAACCCAAAGGCCTCGGTTGAGGCCATGAACCCCTTAGGGGCCTAACGCCAAATGCGGCCCTCGAGCGGAATGAGGGAGCGGTGTTGATCCCATAGCTGGCCTGGAGCCCTGCAGCTTGGTAGCGTTTCTAGCTGGCACCGTCCCCGGCTCCCACCCTGCCTGGTTCCCTGCTTTACATTGGAAGGGGGCGGTGCATGGCACGCGGCTTCAGGACGCTTCTGGAGCGGGGCGTCCTGTATGGACACTTTTCTTGCCATTGGCTTTGGTTCCCCTCCCGGGCACGTCTCCTGTCCACCGTCCCCTCCAGCTGGGTCCTGGCAGGAGAATCGCAGGGTGGTGCCATCCCCGGGGGGGATTAACACTGCGGGGCATTTGGAAGCTATTTCCTTTGCCCTGCAACCACATTGCTGGCTCCCAGGTTCTAGCCCTGGCTCTGCCACCAACCTGCTGGTGACTCTGGGCAAGTCACCAGCCCTCTCTGGGCCCTGTCAAGTTGGGAAAGTGCCACTACCCTACCCGCTGCTCCCAGGGTGTGGGGGGACGTAAGCTTGTGAGGCCGAGTGCATTAATGCTCGCTGACAGCAGCGGCCCCATAGAAACGCTAGCAAATAGCCCAGCGTCCCTATCGCTTTGGGCTAGGCCCACTGTTCTGGGTGCCTAGGAACCTGGGGGAGCTGTGAGAGGAGCCAGAGACCTGTCTCCGTGCTGGGCAGTGATGGGGCCTGTTCAATCTGTGGCCTCTCTGCTCAGCCTGCCTGGGGTGGGGCTGGGGGCTAGCTGCAGTGACCTGCCTGTTGTGGGACTGGGTTGCTGGCACTGCGAGGGTCAATGCCCTGCAGGCCCCCGGGGGTGGGGGGCTGTAGTGTGGGAGACCCCTTCCCTTCTACCCCCAGGGCTCATGCACTCACAGCGTCTCCCCCTCCCCTTTCACAGCAAGGTCATGTGCTTCCATCCTTGGTCTGACCTGACCCTGCCGCTCATGTCGCTGGCAGAGATCCGGACAGTGATTGACAAGTGGGCGGAGCTCACGGTGGAGCTGGGCGCTTCCTATCCCTGGGTGCAGGTCAGTGCCACCCCTCCCCTCCGAGTGCTGCGGTGGGCAAAGGCCTTGTAGGGGTGCAGCAAGGGCAGCAGCAGGCCAGCACCCCCTGCCCTCCCCCCCGCCCCGGGAGCATTGCAGCCTTTAGGGTTGGGTGAGGGGAGTTCAGGCTCCAGGCCCATGCACGTGGGCGTGGGGCGGTCAGACGGCTGGCAGCTCCTCGCCACGCCGCAGGCTGGGACGTGCCCAGATACGTGTCTCTCTGAGTGGCATTCAGTGCTCACTGCCTGCTACACGGGGTGAGTTTCTGAATGACTTTCCTTCAGCTTGGGGCGAGGCTCTGCGGAGCCAGGGGGTGCCGTTGGCATTGCGTGGTCTCTAGCCATGAGCGCAGAGCACCTGGGAGCCAGGATTCCTGAATTCTAGTCCACTGGCTCACCTGTGATGGCTCCGTGCCTCAGTTTCTGTTTCTGTAAAATGGAGAGAATAGTCCCCACCTTGCCAGGGCGTGGCTTTGAGGCCGAATCCATTAATGTTGCTGCAGCTGTGGGCGCTGCTGAGAGCCTCTAGAAGCGCAAAATGGTAGCGGGCATGTTCTGACCCTCTCCTGCCCCAGCTATTCCCCACCTGCCCCTGATGGTCTGTGCTGGGCAGTGTGTCTGATGTCGCCAGCTTTGTATCCCAGCCAGAGTGGTGCTGCCCTCTGGTCTTTGTGCCTAACAGTTCGGAGAGGTAGAGCCGCCTTCCTCCGGGTCCTCAGTAATACACTGATGCCCAGGTCCCTGCGCCCCCTTGCTCCCAGCCTGAGGCTTTCCCCTTGCTGCTAGCCCACTGCCTTTGGCTCAGAGACGCACTACGGGCTCCCCTCTCCATTGGCCGTGTGCACTTCCAGAGTCTAAGGAGAGAGAACCTTCCTCTGCCTGTGTGGAAAGGTCCGATCTAGAGCTGCAAAGGGATTCTGCACCCATTGAGCTTGGCCGGCCTCCTTCCCCGTCCGCCTGGGGTCTCGGAGTCTTGCTACATCTGTGCACTGAACCGCTCCACCCGGAGACTGGTCGCTATCATCCCCAAAGTGGTTGATAGGGAAACTGAGGTACAGAGGGGTTTGAGTGATTTTGCAAAGGCCTTTCAATGGCAGATGGGGGAATAGAACCATGGAGCCCAGATTCTCAGGGCAGTGCTCCAACTGCTAGGCTGTGCTTCCTTGTCAGTAGCTGCCGCCAGCTGACATTAGAATAGTCCCTAGAGCTTATTTTCCCTTCTCTCTGCAGATATTTGAGAACAAAGGGGCCATGATGGGCTGCTCCAACCCTCACCCTCACTGCCAGGTAAGGGAGCTGTGGGGTGGCTGGGTTGTGTTGTGGCGAGAGGAAGGGGTGTCCTGGCACCCTTCTGCTCCTCTCTTGATCTTCTCTGAAAAGCCCCTCTCGTGAGCCCTGCTGGCAGAGCCCCTGGCTTTGCAACATTCAAATCGTTCCTGTGGCGTCTCCTTCAACAAATGAGCATTTGAAACCCTCCCTCCCGACATGTGAGCTGCCCAGACAGCAATGCCGGGCTAGCCAGGGAGTCGGAATCCTAACCCATGTCTGCCTCCTCTCCCCCATCCCTCTCCCCGCAGTGCTTCCCATTCCCTCCTGTCTGGTCTGTTCTCACTTGGCAGTCAAGTCCCTCCTCTAGGGCCCCGATCCTGCATTGGGCTGATGGGCTTGACCTCACCCCCGTGTCTGATCGCAGCTCTGCCAGGGACCTGTCTCCTGCGTGAGATGATGGGCTGAACATTGTTTTGCACGGTCCCTTTCTTGAGTGGGTTTTGCTTCAGCCTCTCTCCCGCCAGAGCCAGAGGTGACAGCACTGCCCTAGTTCAGGGCTAATGAAACTGACGAGCTGCCAAGTGAAACTGACCAGGGCTGTCTCCCTGTCCAAACCCAGGGCAGAGTGAAAAGAAAAGGGCCAGTGTCTCCAGTGCAAAGTGAACTGGACTCAGGATTCCCTCCGCCCCCTTGGTCCCAGGCATTGACAGCCCAGCAGAGGCACTGCCCTAATGTCACACGTACAGTCCTCTCCGTGTTCCTTCCGATTGTGGAGCTACTCATGGACCACCTTTGCCTCAGGGTTCAGATTGGGTGGCCTGTAAATGCACCTTCCCACTTGTTTCTCCTAAACTGCCTGGATGCCCGGGTAACTTTTTGTGGGTTGATCCCTACGCGGTGTGGATCTTGACTTAGCTTCCTTGATTTCAAAGGGGCATGTCCCTTTGTGGCAGATGAAGATCTGTGGATCACATGCTATGTTCCCTCCCAATTCTCCCTGTTATGTTTTGTTTGATGGCGGGGGGACAGCTGTAGCTGTAACTAGAAAGGAGTCAGTAGAACTTCATAGCCACCCCAAGGGACCCTACAATGACAAAGTCCTGGAAGTGCTTCTGATTGCTGGTGGAAAGCACACCTGGTGCGATGCAAACTGAGGGGAGACCAGATACCGTGTAAAAATCTGAAACCTCTTTACTGTCCATCTTCAGAAAATACTCGTCTCATTGAGAGCAACTCCCTTCCCCCCCCGGCCTTTCCTAGTCTGGGAAATGTGATGGGTGCATTTACACATCGCGATGATGCTCGCTATGTACAGTGGAGCCCCGCTATAACGCAACGGATGGGATCCATAAAATCCCATTGCGCTAAATGCAGGGTCGCATCATAGCGGGGCTCCACTCCCCAGCAGGCGGGGGTTGTGGCTTCTCTCCCCACTGCCCAGCATGGGAGAGAAGCCCTGTCCACCGCGCCTGCTGGGACAGAACTCCGGGGCTGCAGACTGCAGCCCCAGTTCTCTGTCCCCATAGGTGGGGGCAGCAGCTTCTGTCCCCTGCTGGGCAGAGAAGCTGCAGCCCCCACCTGCTGTCCTGAGTTCTCTGTCCCTGGCAGGGGAGGCTGCAGCCTCTCTTCTCGCTGCCCAGCAGGGGAGAGAAGCCGTGGCCCCCGCGCCTGCCGGGGACAGAGAACAAGGACTTGGGAGCCACGGTATAACCGTGCTATAACCGAACTCGCGTTCTAGCGGGGCGCGTTATACCGGGGCTCTGCTGTATTTTTGGCTGTTTAGCCTCGGCCTTCCCTCCTTAATACAGGAGCTGCCTGTGTGGCTGTAGATCACAATTCCATCACCAGGTAGCAGCATAACCCTGAAAATGGCTTCTTCTCCTGGCCGTTCCAGGCTCTGCTTTCTCTGAGCAACATCCCCACGCTCCTGCCGCTGCTGAATCCTAGAGCGGTTCGGGGGGAGGGATTGTACCATCCTCTGGGGAGCATGGGACGTGCCCCCAGAGAGCTGCTGAGGCCCCTAGAGGGGGGAGAGTGCCAGGGAACCCCCTTAACCGCTGTAGGGTCTGCTGTAATCTGCTCCCTGATGCCCTCAGTCCTCCATGGGCGTGACGCCTCGGGAGCCTGTTGCTGGTCTGGTGTCCACTGCAGCCCTGCCTGGCAAACGGCATCTGAAGATCCCATCTCGAGCCCCAATGGGCGCATAGAAATCTCCGTTATAGACTCCAAGCAGGGTTCAGGCCGGGCTGCTGAGATGCTCCCTGCAGCTCTGGAGTCTATGGCAGCGGGCACCCAGTATAGAAAGGGGCACAGAATGGAGGTGGCTTTTCTGTCTCCGGTGCAGAAGCCACCCAGTCCCAAGGCTCCCAGATCTCCCAGTGACTCGGGTGAAACGCTGAGAGATACTCTGTGGGGAGGGCACTGGGGCTGTGGAGTTTGTTCAGGGCTTGGCTTCTCCTTACCCGGCGACGAGCTGTGGGGAGGCCAGGGAAGAGCCATGGATCAAGGGGGTCAGGAAGAGACGAGCAGAGGGAATGTTCCACGCTTGGCCATGTGACCGCTCGGGGAGCATCTGTCACATAGATATCCAGGAATGGCAGGGCATGGGCGTGGGGAGGTGCCAGCCAGACACCTGCAGAGCTCATTCTCCTCCCGCGTAGGCACTCTCAGGGCACGAGCCAGCCTGCCTGTACCCTTCCCTTCGAAACGGTTTCTTGTAGCAGAGCCTCTTTTAGCTGAGGTAAAGGCAGACCAAGATCCAGGGGCTGGAAGCAGAGGCCAGATGTACACGCTGGAAACCAGGCACCAGTCTCTAGGAGTGAGGGTGATGAGCTGTGGAATTGGTGTCTCTACAGGTGGGGGGTGGGGGGGTACTTCCAATGGAGAGTTGGGGTCTCTCAAATTTCCACTCCAGCTCAGTCACGTGCTCTTGGGCTGGATGTGGGGATCCCTGGCGGGGACTCTCCGGCCTGGGTTAGGAGGAGGATCGCAGCGGGCCCTGTGGCCCCAACATCTGACTCTAGGTTCTGGGGGTTCTTTGGGGACAGCGTGGAGGGACCGGCTGAGATCTAGAGAGAGGAAGCTGTGGCTGATCTCAGGGAAACATTCCCTGCCGTGAACGGGGTCAGGCTGGGGAGTGGTCCCCGTCCTGCCTGCCGGGTGGGAGCATCCTCACTCGAGACATCTAAATGAGATGGATGGAAGGGGGCTGTTCCCCCACCCCCAGCTGTGTGCCATGGGGATGCTGTTGATCCCACTAGATGGCTGTGGAAGGGGTTGGTGGGTCCCCACCTTGCAGACCCACATGAGGGCTTGTGCTGACTGGCCCCCTTGGTGGCTGTGAGGCCAGGGAGGGGATGGGCCCTGGAGATGGGGCAGCTGGCGGAAGAGCTGGGCTCGGTTCCCTGCTGCGAAGTGCCTGTCCCTGCCTGTCGGCCCATCAGGGCAGGGGGGGATCACAGAATCAGGGAGGGGACTTCGCTGGACACGGGGAAGGGGTAGGGATGTAGCCGGGCACCAGGCACTCAGCTCTGTTCTTGCAGGCAGGTGGCGCTCTGGTACCACGGCCATCCCCAGGGCGCCCGCGGCATGGAGCACAGCTGCACCCTGCAGCGCGCCCCCATCGCTCCGCGGTCTCCCAGAGGCGTGTGTGTGTGTGTGTGTCTGTCAGCTGCTCCTTTTCAGCCTCTGCCCCTCTTCCACCCTCAGGTCTGGGCCAGTAACTTCCTCCCCAACGAAGCCCGACTGGAGGACCGGACGCAGCGGCAGCACCTCCAGGAGCGCGGCCTGCCCATGTTGCTGGAGTACGCCCGGCTGGAGGCCCAGAGGAAGGTAGCGGCCTGCGGGCGGGGTCGCTGGCTCCGTTGGGGAGGCAGCAGGGAGGGGATCCGCTCCAGATCCTGCTGGGGCCGGGTCTGGGCTCCTTTTAAGCAAGGCCCCTTCTGCGAAGATTAGAGGGGGCTCTGGGAGCTCGCGCGAGACCCCGGCCCCCTCTTGCAGCAGGGTGCGCAGGGGGTTCAAAGCACCTGCCGCTGCTGCCAAGCAAGGGAGATCTGCCCTCGCTCGCGCGCCAGAGGCCTGTGGCCTGGGAGTGCCCCGAGTCCTGTCCCCGGACCTCCGGCTTCACTGTGTCTGGGCCAGGCTGATGGTACTAGCCCCCACCCCCCCAGTGCGGGGAGCTTTGCAGCCCCTCAGCACGGCGCGCTGCTCCCCACAGGAGCGGCTGGTGGTGGAGAATGCAGACTGGCTGGTGGTCGTCCCCTATTGGGCCGTGTGGCCCTTCCAGACCCTGCTCCTGCCCCGCCGTCACGTCTGCCGCCTGCAGGACCTCAGCGACGGCGAGAGGGACAGTAAGTGGCTGCCGCGTCCTGGCCCCTGGGCGGAAATGTCCCCCCTCTCCCGTTCCCACCCCCCCACTGCATGCTCTGCTCTGGAGCTGGCTGCTGCATGCGCCCACCTCTGCTCCATGGATCATTGGGAAGAGCCTGGAGCCGGGGTAAATGTTCTTTGGCCCCTCCCTCCGTCTGGGGGCAAGAGGCGGGGCTTGGATCTTAAACCATCGCCACTGATTGGCCCACTGGGCCATCCTTTACCAAAAATCTTTATTCACTGCCTGAGAAGCAGCTTGAAGCATCTGTTCCTTGTGTCTAACAGCAGAACAAGGGATCAGAATGGCAAGGTGCCATGACTCTGGGCTCTTCCTGGTGCTGACATCAGGAGCGCTAGCTTTTCCTGCCTCAGTTTCCCCAGTTGTAGCATAGGGGTAGTGCTGCCCTACCTGGCAGGCAGCTGGGAGGTGTCAGAGTTTGTAAATTGCTCTGAGGCCCCCAGATGCAAGGGTCAGATGTGGGGGTGGGAAGAAGTTGTTACACTCAAGCTCGACCGACTTTTGATGCCTGAATGAGAGCATTTATAGCCTATTATGAAAAACTGCACAATGCAACTCTCTGCTTTCTTGTGTGCTCTGATCAGCAATGAAATAGTTAATTATATGAACATGTAATATTGTCATTCAGCTCCAGAGTGAACACACCAACAAAATGAGTGGGGACCGCTTGCCCGTCTCAGATCTGTTGTTTTAGGCTGTCCGCAGACTCAGGCAGATGTGACGCAGTGGGTCGTGTTTTGCATTCGTAAAGAGACTGGAGCGTTACTTTGTTCTCCAGAGTCTCAAAGACAGCGCTAGGGGAGTCAGCTTCAGTCCCATCCCATCCTCGTTTGGAGGCAGCTGGAGCTTTAAAGTTTCCTGGGAAATGCTGGATTTGCCATGCAGGCAGCATGTCTCGTGTCTCTTGTAGCAGCTCCAATCACTGCTTCCCATTGTCCCACCCACCCCTGCTTCGACTGCTGGTGGATCACAGGGTCCCCAGCCGCCTGTTCTCATTTCATTCCCTTGCAAGGGAACGAAATCAGAAGCGGGGTTCTGGAGCGTGGTGGAGCGGCTCCAGCTGTGTGCCCACCATGAGGGAACGGAGGGATATGCTGTTCAGTTCTCCAGGTGCTCTGTGCTGAGCCGGGCTCAGGATTTGGGGCTGCTTGGAGCCTGAGTTACCATGCTTGTCCCTGCGTGGTGCCCTGCCACTCATATGGCACTTCCAGACCCTGGCTTGGGGAGTGTCCCAACGCCCTGACAGTGAGGAATAGAACTTAGGTGTCTTACCTGCCTCTGGGAGTTTGCAGATGTGTGTCAGACCCGGTGAGAGGTGAATAAAGAAGCAGGCAGGTCGCTGATACAGAGCCACCTGGATCGCTGGGTAAACTCGGCCCAAGCAAACAATGTGCTTGTGTTTTAATATGGCTCCATGGCAATGAATCCATCTAGGAACAAAGAATGTAGGCCGTGCTCACAGGGTATGGGACTGTCCTGGGAAGAAGCAGTGACACTAAGAGCAGTTGGGGGTTGATGGTGGATAATCAGTTGAATACAAGCTCCCAGTGCGGTGCTGTGGCCGAACGAGCTAACGCGATCCCGGGATGCATGAATGGGAATCTCAGGTAGGAATAGAGAGAGAATTTTACATCTTTATCTGGCACTGGTGCAACCGCTGCTGGAATCCTGTGCCCAGGCCTGGGGCCCACAATGCAAGAAGGATGCTGATAAATTTCAGAGGGCTCAGAGAAGAGCTACAAGAAAGATTGAAGGATTGGACACCCTGCCTTAGGCTGAGCTCTGAGAGTCTCTCGCTGTACCTCACTCAACACAGAGATTTCGGGCTATAGGTACCTACCCCAGGAGGAGATCTTGAACAATGGACTCTTCAGTCCAGCAGAGGAAGGTCAAACACAATGTAAGGGCTGGAAGTTGAAGCTAGACAAATTCAGACTGGAAATAAAGGTGTCCATTTTTAACAGTGAGCGCAATTAACCATTAGAACAATTTACCCAGGGTTGTGGTAAATTCTCCATCACTGACAATTTTTTTAATTGAAATGGTATTTTTCCAAAATGCCTGCCCTAAGGATTATTATGGGGCAGTTCCAGGCTCGTGTGCCACAGGAGGGCAGACTAGATGATCAGAATCTGGCCTTGGTATCTGTGATGGGGCACTGCCTGGCCCGCAGTGAACAAGGGGTTAACCTCAGGGCAGCTTCCTCTGTCCCAGAGGCACCTGGGAAGGAGCGATGGTGCAGAGTAGGGGAATGGCTTGGGCTCTGCCCCAGGGGCGCCGGACAGTTTGAATCAGGGGTTAGGTTGGTGGGAAGGGAGGATGAACGGTGTTCCCTTCTCAGGCAGTGCCAGAATGAGGCACTCGCTGTATCCAGCCAATCGATGACACAATCCCTCTTCTCCCTTGCAAGTTCTGACCAGCAGTGGAGTAGTTAATGGCATTGATGTTTGCATTGTCATTAGGTTCCAGAGTCAACGCCCACTGTGTTCCATAAGGGCAAGGCCCCTAGTTCTAGTTTCCATAGTGGCTCCCTTAGGCGCTGTGACCCAAACTGGTCCTGCCCTGAGGTGGGTGCCCAGGCTGAGGGTTCAGCCTAAGAGGAGCTCTGGAGAGCAAGTCCTTGCTGATGGGGTCGCTGCCAGGGCACCGAACTGCCTCGCAGGCATGGAGTGAGATTCTGTCCGTGCCCAGCTGCGATCCAGGGAAGAGTTTTTGTGCTCCCGCCCTCCGCCCCGTCTGTGCCAAGGACGCCCCTGTGTTCTGTCTCCACATGGGCCAAGGGCTTGGGAGCGGGTTGGGTTCGGGCTGGTGACTGACCACTCCCTGTCCTTGTGCTGCAGGTCTGGCTTCGATCGTGAAAAGGCTCCTCACCAAATACGACAACCTCTTTGAGATTCCCTTCCCCTACTCCATGGGCTGGCATGGTACGTGGCTGGAGGGGAGGGGCCAGGGGAAGCAAGTGCTGGGCGAGGCAGAGCAGCGGGGGGCTCAGGGGACGGGGCTGTGGGTTCAAATCCAGCCCCAGTCCCGTGACCGGTACCTGGAATCATGGCTGGGCTTGTGTCTGGCAGGCGCCCCCACGGGGCCTCACTTGGGAGCAGACTGTGGGCACTGGCAGCTTCACGCCCACTACTACCCGCCCCTCCTCCGCTCGGCCACCGTCCGCAAGTTCATGGTGGGCTATGAGATGCTGGCGCAGGCTCAGCAGGACCTGACGCCGGAGCAGGTGAGCGCACGAGCCCTGGATCGGGGCGGATGGGGCGTTTTCAGGAGCGGGCTCTGTGGGGGGCTGGGCTGGGCACTCGGGGAGGGGCGGGCTGCAGGCTGGGAGTTCACCCCCCAAAGGGCGGGCTATGGTATAGGGGTTCAGTGCCCCCATAGGCCACACTCCTGAACTGCAGGAACCAGCCCCCGATTTCTCTGCCCGTCCAGTTGGAGCAGCCCCGGGGTCTCACCGATGCTCTCTCTTTCCCTGCAGGCTGCCGAGCGCCTGAGGGCTCTGCCCGAGGAGCATTACAGGGTGAAGTCACAGGAGGCGGTGTGACAAGCCGCGTCGGACAAGGAGGGGAGCCGGCACATTGCCGAAGGGGCCACTGACCGCACGCTGGGACTCGGTTACTTTGTTTTTCTGACCGGTGGGAATTGGGCTGGAGGGATTTTCTCTGCTGCTGGAGGGGTTGGTGGGCAGAGGACAGTGTAGTCTCTTGGACTGGCTGCTTTGGGTGCAAGGCAGTCACCGCTTTGGGTGAGGCTGAGACCTGCAAACTCATGTCACTTGTGAGCCATTTGGAAAGTCCTGCAGGTCTCAGAAGGCATCCGAGTCTGTCCCCTCTAGAGGAGCAACCAGTACAGGTCCCCCTGGCTTCCCGTCCCATCCCCTGTGCGCTCGCTGGAGGCAGCGTTTCGGGGCCGTGGCTCCAGGAGCGGGTGACTGGCTGGGTGACTCCCCACAGCCTCAGAGCTGGGGGCTGTCACCGCGTGCAGTGGGTGGAGAGCTGCTGTCAGCCTGCTGTGTCAGCCGCGGGGGGCGTTGTGGCTCCGGAGGGGGTCAGGGAGTGGTCCTGTGGGCTCCTGGCACATGCTCATCAGCAGGGGGCCCAGTTCCTGCCTAGAGGCAGGGGGTGGCGGAGTCCCTGTGACTGCTGCTGAGGGACACATTGCCTGGTGCTTTAAGCCCTTTGCCCACAGTTCCAGCCCCATATTTGCCAATCCCAGAGATGCTTGGTGCCAGCCCCTGCCCCTTTGGTGGGCTCAGGGAGCCTCGCCCGTATTGCGGTTTGGCCCCTCAATCTCCCCCTTTGCCCCTGCTGCCCACCTACTGTCGTGTGCTATGGCCAGCGGCTGCTCTCTGCGGTGCCACCCACGGGCCCTTGGCTTTTCACCTGCTTCAATAAAACCTACACCCAACGCAGTGCTGCCTCACGCTGGCTTGGGGCTCTGGGGCTGGATCTCAGCCTCTGGAACTCCCTGGAGACCTCCGTGGCTATAGGCCAGGGAGGGTCTGGCCTGGAGTGTCTGGGGCTGTGGGGGATAGGGCTGGACATGTCTCTGCCAGGGGGAAGGCAGGTGTGGCACCCCTGGAGCTGTCTCCCTCTTGGATGTGTGAGGTGTGAGAGCACTCTGGTTCCATGTGCACCCTCCCGACTGTCAATGTGTTAAACCTTTCCCATCCCCCACCCTTCCAGTGAGCTGATCCCTGTTTGGAGATGGGTAAACTGAGGCACAGAGGGGCTGTAATGACTGACCCATGTCTCAGGGTCAGTGATGTGTAAACCCCTGTCCCCGTCCCTGAGGCCTGTGCACCGGACCAGCCCCCGTCCCCTCCCTGCACCCTCACCGGGCTTGGGAACGAGGGCCTTCTCCCTGCAGCGCGAGGAGCCAGCAGCAGCCTTTGAAGAAGTGGGGGTGGGGTGGAGACGGTGCCATAGGGCAGATGCCATCCCCAGTGCCATGGCGGTTGTCGGTGAGGATGCATCAGGTACCAGCCCCTCTAGCTCCCGTTGGCTGTAGCGTCCCGGGAGCTGCCGCCTCCCCGACCTGTCACCTGCTCTGGCCTGCTGATGCTGGCAGCGTTTGTGTGTGTGCTGATGATCGTGTCTCCCCCCGCCCCAGGGCACTAGGGTATATTGCACTAAACCCCCCCCCCACACACACACACAACAGTGTTAAGGGGCACTGCATTGACCCCCTTCTCCCCTCAGCAGCGCTAAGACCCCCCGGCCTGGCCTACGGTGCCCCTGTCATGCCTACGGCTGCTGGTGCTCTAGCCATGGTAGGGGGCACTGTACTGACGATGCCCCAGCACTGCTGGGGGCTCTGCGCTGCAGAAGAGACGTCTTCCGCGGGAGAGAGACGCTTGTTAGCGCCCACCCGCCGCTCCCCCTCAGCACAGTCTGCTGAGCTCCAGGCCTCCTGCCATTTTCCTTGGCTACAGCATTTTGCTTCAGTCCCTGCCCAGCAGGGCTGGGCCAGCGGCTGTGCTGTGTAGTGTTGTTAGAAGTGGCAGTCAGGCTTTTATTGCTCTTTCCCTGCATCTAAACCTCCCGTTTATTTCTCAAGGCCCACCCCCACTTCATACGTGTGCTGTGAAGGCCCCTGTAGTTCCCTGGTAGCTCAGCCCTGCTGGGCATGGCAGGAGCAGATCCCTTGCGGGGAAACACTCTGGGGAGGAAAGATGGTCTGTGCTCGATCACAGGAACCCGTCCCTCACAGTGTGCCTGGCTCTGCTGCTGACTCGCCGCGTGACCTTGTGAAAGGCCGATGCAGCATTGCGGGCGGCCTCGTTCGCTTAGCGTGGTCAAGAATGCAAAGCCCTTTGAGTGCGGGTGGGATGGGTGGGGAATCGTAGAGAAATGCAGCTCTGCCATTTGAGAAGTCAATGGGGCAGCCTCCCCTGGGAAGCTGGGCCAGTCTGGGCTCCCCAGCTCTGAGGGTCACCGGCAGGGGATGAGAATGATTAGGGGGGTGGGGAGGCTGAGGTCAGTCTTGAGAGAGGGGGTAAGTAAGAGAGGATGTGACAGACATACTAAGCAAGGCCAGGGAGACAGGAGGTTATTCACTGATCCCAGAGCACCCGGAGCAGGGGATAGTCAATGAACTGAAAAGCAGCGTGATGCATGGTTAACTGGTGGGACTCACTGCCACTAGATATCACTGTGGCTGAGGGCTTAGCAGGGATTTCCACGGCTGGAGCTAGGACCCTGAGGATTTAAAAACAAACGCAAATCCCAATAGCTGCTTGCAATGGAGCTGAATGTTCCTGTCTCAGGGTATAACCCAGCCTCTAATAGGGTTGGAGGAGAATCCCCCTGCGGCCAGGTTATCCCATAAGGGGCTGGGGAAGGGAGGTGTCTTACGTCTTCCTCAGAAGCACCTGGTGCCACGTGGGGGTCCTGGGCTAGAGGGAGCCCCGTGGGCTCTGGCACCTGGAAGGCCAGTTGTGTGCTGACACTACCCCGAGGAGCCCAGGTCATTCGCGCCCGCCCAGCTGGAAGGGGCTGCTATGTGGGCAGACGATTCCTGCTGCAGCTCTGGCTTTTTCTTGTGAGTTCTGTTGTTGTCACAAGAGAAACTTCCTGCAACTCTCTAATGAGCCCTGTGTTCTTGTAAAGTCTAACTGGTCTCCTGGGGGCTGGCCGGAGCCTCTGAACGGGTGAATGTTCTCCCTGGCAGGAGTCATTTGCTACCTACCGGTAAATGATTTGTGCGAAGTGTTTTCCCCCCACGAACGTCCCCAGTCCACGTGTCGTGGCTGCAACGTGCACGAGAGGGCCCGGGGACCCCTCGGCCTTGGTGTGTCTGGCGTGGTTAAACTCTCCCGAATGCAAAGAACCTGCCCGGCTGCTCAGTCTGCGGGCGTTGGCTGGGATTTCGGAGTTGTCGAAATCGCAGCGTTCCCAGCTCACAAGGAAGACGTGCATTAATGCGCGGAGCCCGACGCCTGACCGCACAGCTGCCTCCTCAGTGCGTACAGGAGAATCAGGAGGTTTAGCCAGGCGATTGCTCCGCCGTTGTGCACAGTGGGAGAGGTGGCTGCTCCCTGCCTTGCAGAACCAGACTCCTCCTCTGCCCTGGTGCCTCCAGCTCCTCTTCCCCAGGCGGGAGATCCCCCAGCTCTGCCCTCGAGGGGGTGCAAGATGCTCTCCGGAAGGGGCTGGGGCTGAGCAGGGGTTTGTCGGCTGACCTAGCTCAGGCCCTTTTGGGACCTCGGCAGCTTGGACTGGAATCTCCTTCAGCGGGCGAGTCAGGAGCTGCTCCCGCATGGGTCTGAGTTCTGAGGAATCTTCTGGGTCTCCTTAAAGCTGGTGACCAACTGCCGCACTCCTGAGGCCAGACAGTCTGAGCAAGGCCGGAGTCAGCTCCCCTCACCCAGCTCTGCCAATGCCCCTTGATCCTAACTACCTACCTCTGTTCTACCAGCTCTGCCGAGGCCTCTCCGCTCTGACCCAGAACTCTCCAGCTCTCCCAGCCCCGGGCTTCCCCTCTTACAGCTGAGCTGATGCCCTTTGGCAGCCTTTGCCAGTCCACTTCTGGGCTGCCTCCCCCTGTGCTGGCCCTGGGTGGCTCCAGCTGTGGCTGTGAAGGGGGCAGCAAGGCCGCAGGCTGTGATTGGTGCTGTAGAAGGAGATTTCTGCTCCTGGGGGCTGCCAGGCGAATCCTGTTCTCCTGTGCCCCGAGGGTGAGAAACAAGCACATGGGTTGGCCCAGGCCCCAGGCCCCTCCCTGCGGGCTGGTTCCGCTCCCTGGCACATGGGATGAGCCCAGAGGAGCACAGCCCAGGACCCAGCCTTGCAGCCGCCCATCAGCTAGATCCCCACGCCGCTTTCCCAGGCCCCGCTCCCTGCCCCAGCCTAGCCATCCCTAGGGCAGCGGAATCTCCTCCCAGGGACACGACACCAGCGCCTGGCCCCCTGCACTGTGTTCTGGTGCCCTGGGGGGCTGGAAGAGGGGAGTGAAGCAGGAAAAACCACGCACGGGACTTCCTGGTTTGCAGCTGCCTCTTCTCTAACCTCCCCGGCTCAGTCTCCCGCCTGCCCAGCCCATCCGCGTGTGGCCTCGGGCTGCTTCCGTCACGCTGGTGTCCCAGGCCCTGGCATCATCCAGCTCTTCAGGGTGCTACCGCAGGCCTCCGCTAGGGATGTAAATATTGTTTCAAAGTCGACCAGTTAAACGATTAAAATTACATCGTTCAGCCCCTCTCCCTTAATTGGCTAGGGATGCTCCAACTAGCAGGTGCAGGGCTGGGGCTGCTTCTGAGGTTGCTTGACGCAGCCCAGGGTGGTGGCTGGGGTCGGCTGGCCAGTGGGGCCTGGGTCTGCTGCTCCTGTTCTGGCTGACCAGCATGGCCCGGGGCTGTGTCCGGGGTCGGCTGGCCAGTAGGACTGGGGTTGGGGGTTAACGGTTAAGCTGGGTTAACAGAAAGGCTAATGCTTACTGGTGAACCGTTGACTATTTTCTGTCCCTGTCCTCTGCACCACGGTTATCTGAGCACCAGGGGCTGGATCCCGTCCGTAAGCTTTAAGAAGCTTCATTAACCACCTCCTGATTCTCCAGTCTCGCTCGCCAAGCACCTGTGTGCTCCTGCCAGATCTTCCCCCTCACGCCTGGATGAGGCAGGGCAGCGGGTTGTGCTCCAGGCCCTGGGGCTGGCAGTTCCCCCACAGGAATGGGGTAAATGACCCACTTGCAGGCTCCCCAAAGGAGCCCCCATCAATAGCTGGGGAGCTGGGCAATGGCCCTGGCTGGGATGCTGGCGTCTCTCGTGCAGAGATGAGGAAGGGGCGATATCTTAACGTGGCGGCATTGGGCCGCGTGTCTGTGGGGAACATCTGCTGCTGATGTGAGCCACGTGACTTCAGCGCTGGCTTCGCTAATAACCGGGAAAAGCTGGCTGCTTTGGGAGCTCAGCATTGCTCTCGGCCTGAATGAATCCCAGGGTCCCTCTGTGACCAATCTGAGATAGCTCAAGTGCCTCCGCTTTGTTGTAAGAGGCTGTTGGCATTTGGCATGTTCAAGGGGCTTTGCACATCACAGGGATCAAGGCGGCTCAACTGCTGGCCCCTGTCATTACAGCCACAGCAGCAGAGCTTGCTAGAGTTAAGGTTCTGTAATGGTTTCCATTCTCAGCCCCTTTCCAGTCACGTGTAGCTAGAGCGGGTCGGCATTTGTCGAAGGGGTAGTTTACTAGGAAAATGGGATTTTTTTTTTTAAACAACATTTTTCACAGAAATGTGTTAACAAATATCAAAAATGTTTTATATTAAAAACCTAGTGCCTTTTAGAACTTTTTAAAAATAGTGAAATGTTTCATTTTCAGGAAATCAGATTTTTGGTAAAAGGCCACACATCCTTTCCAGAATGCCTCTAATTAATAAAACAATTTTAAAAGATAAAATGGCTTTAAAATGAAAAGCAGCTCATTTGGACACTTGAAAACAAACCAACCAAATCCAAACCAGAACAACGAAAAACACTTCAAAACTCTGAATTTCATTTTGAAATGAAAATAATTGGATTTTTTTTGTTTTTTGACAGGTTCTGTTTCTAGATCTGATGAAACCTGCCTCTTTGGGGCTAGAATTTTCCAGTCTGTCTCTTTCCCAAGGTTACTTTCAAAATGCAATGGGTTTATCTATAGGTGTTTGAAGAGATCCGCATACAGTATCTGAGCAACCGCATGTACTGGAAGATCAGGGGGTTAAAAAAACCCAGCCTCGATAAGCCCCTGGAGAATAGGTCCATCAATAGCTATTCATGAAGACAGTCAGGGATACAACCCCTATCCTCTGTCCCTAGCCTCTGACTGCCAGAAGCTGGGGGTGGACGACAGGGGATGGATCACTCAATAATTGCTCTGGTCTGTTCATTCTCTCTGGAGCACCTGGAATTGGCCACAGTGGGGAAAAAAGGACGGTGGGCTGGATGGACCATTGGTCTGACCCTGTCTGGCTGTTATGTTCTTATTTTGTGAAGCAGGTGCCCAGTGGGGCAGAGTTAAGGTTGCAGGCACACACCCTTGTCATGGCATTTCCTGATGTTTTCAGGCCTGGCTGTGCATAGATTCTAAAGCCAGAAGGGGCCCCGGTGATCATCTAGCGGGGGCCCCGGTGATCATCTAGCCTGGCCTCCTGCGAAGTACAGGCCATAGAGCTTCCCCACAATTATTCCTGTTTGAATTCAAGCAGGTCTTCTAGAAAAACATCCAGTCTGGATGTATACTGATGGTGAATCCAGCACAGCCTTTGGAAAACCTCCCCCTAGCTTGAAGCCCTAACCCATTTTTGCATGTGTTGCCTTCAGGGTTTAGACCAGGGGGATAATTATTCGCCGTCAGCGTGTACACTGTTGCATATTAATCGGTGCTGCATTGATGCTGGTGTTACAGCAGGCACGACCAGGTGGCACCGTTACACAGTCTTATTACAAGCTCCTTTCCCTAGCGGGAGGAAATGCTGCATTGTTGAGTTGGGATGCAGTATCTTAAGTGGGGGAGCTGTTGCAAACAGCAAGGGAGTTTGCTCTGCTTTCATCTCTCAGACGATTGTCACGTCTTTGGGGAGAGTAGTTCCGTGGGAACCGGGGACGAGTGTTCGGGTTGAGAATGGGGTTGTCCAGGTGCTGTTGGTGCCCATCTCTGTTCAAGGACGGGGCTGCAGGGCACATAAAGCAGTTAGAGCCACGTTCCCATGGGGAACTGACACGCTAGGCCCCGACATGGGCTATGGCTCGAGGGATGACCATGTTGACTATTGTTTGTAGCACACAACGCCTCGATGCCCCCGGCAGGATCAGGGCCCTGTTCTGTTGGGTGCTGCAGACTCAGAAGCAGAGGTGGTCCCTGCCCCAAAGCGCTCCCAACTGAAGGGCCCAATCCTGCACTGAGCCTTGTGTTGCTGGACCCTTACAGACTCTGAGGGGGCAAGAGCTCAGTTCGCAGACGAGGACTGTGACGATGAGCCAGTTGTATAGGGATGAGGAGGAGGAAGAATCAGCTCCGTACATACCTGCACCCCTCGGACTGCCCCGTGGCTCTGCTGCCTGGCCCTTATGTGCAGGCTGCTCTGGTAGACATCTCCGCAGGGGTTGCTTTTGCGAAGACAAGTCTGTGGCTTTACGGGTCGCACTTGCAGGGTCAGCTGGCTGGGGACTGCAGTGACCACCTGCAGGCCCAGAGATAGTCATAGAAATGTAGGACTGGACGGGACCTCGATAGGTCACTTAGCGTAGCCTCTTACACTGAGGCAGGACTCAATGTTTTCTAGATCGTCCATGACAAGTGTTTGGAGATTGTCTAACTTGCTCTTAAAAATGACAGAGATTCCACAACCTCCCTGGGCAATTTATTCCAGTGCTTAATCACAAGACAGGAAGTTTTTCCTAATGTCCAACCTAAACTGCCCTTGCTACATTTTAAGCCCATTGCTTCTTGTCCTGTCCTCAGTGGTTAAGGAGAGCAATTTATCACCCTCTTTATAACAACCTTTTATGTAATTATATTCCCGTGTCCCCTCTCAGTCTTCTCTTCCCCAGACCAAACAAATCCAATTGTTTCAATCTTCCCTCACAGGTCATGTTTTCTAGACCTTTCATCATTTTTTGTTGCTCTTCTCTGGACTTTGTCCAATTTGTCCACATCTTTCCTGAAATGTGGACCCTAGAACAGGACACAATATGCCAGTTGTGGACTTATCAGCGCCAAATGGAGCAGGAGAATTACTTCTTGTGTCTTGCTTACAACACTCCTGCTAATACAGCCCAGAATGATGTCTGCTTATTTTGCAACAGTGTTGCACTGTTGACTCGTATTTAGCTTGTGATCCACTATGACCCCCAGATCCCTTTCCACAGGACTCCTTCCTAGGCAGTCAGTTCCCATTTTGTGTGTATGTGTGCAACTGATTGTTCCTTCCTCAATGGAGAACTCTGCATTTGTCCTTATTGAATTTAGTCCCAGTTACTTCAGACCATTTCTCCAGTTTGTCCAGATCATTTAGAATTCTAGTTTTGTCCTCCAAAGTGTTTGCGTCCTTCCCCACCTAGTATCATCCACAGACTTTCTAAGGGAACTCTCTGCCGTTAGCCAAATCATTCATGAAGATATTGACGAGAACTGGACCCTGTGGGACCTCACTCGTTATGCCCTCCCATCTTGACTGTGAACCACTGCTAACTTCTCTCTGACTCCAGTTTTCCAACTAGCTGTGCATCCTCCTTGGAGTTGGCTTGTCTAGGATGTATTGCTCTGGTCTGTTTATGAAGCTCTCCTGCTGACACAGTGCTGTGCACACTACCACTTATGCTGGTGAAATTTATGTCACTCGGGGGGGTGGGGTGTTCACACCCCTGAGCGACATACATTTTGCTAATATAAGTGATCGTGTAGACATGGGTTGAGCTATTTCACATCTATCCCTTCCCCCCATCCACATGGCTTGTTATCCTGTCAAAGAAGGATATTAGGTTGCTTTGCATGATTTGTTCTTGACAAATCCATGTTGACTGTTACTTATCACCTTATCTGCTAGGTGCTTACAATCGGATTGTGGGATTATTTGCTACATTATCTCTCCAGTTTCCGAAGTGAAACTGACTGGTGTATAATTCCCTGGATTATCCTTATTCTCCTTTTTATAGGTAGGTGTTATATTCCCCCTTTCCAGTCCTCTAGGATCTCACCTGTCCACCAGGAGTTCTCAAAGATAATCGCTAATGGCTCAGAGATCTCTTCAGCCAGCTCCTTAAGTATTCCAGGATGTATTTTATCACACTACTGACTTGAAGACCTCTAACTTTTTCTTACTTCTATTCCATTCTATGCATCTGATGAAGTGGGCTATAGCCCACGAAAGCTTATGCTGAAATAAACTGGTTAGTCTCTAAGGTGCTACAAAGTCTTCCTCGTCTTATTAACTTCTCCAAGTAATTCTTAACGTGTTCTTTCCCTCTTTTACCCTCAGATTTTACCCCAATTACACTGAGGTTTGCTATGTTGATCATCTGATCATTGCTAACCTATTTGGGGAACACTGAAACAAAAAAGATATTTAACACTTTGGCCATTGCTGTGTTTTCTGTTATTGTCTTCCCCCCCCTCACTGAGTAATGGGCCTACCCTGTCTTTGGTCTGCCTGTTGTTTCTAATGTATTTGTAAAATCTTTTCTTGTTACTCTTTATGTTCCTAGCCAGTTCAATCTCATTTTGTGCTTTGGCCTTTCCACTTTTGTCCCTACTTGCTCGTATTTTTCAAAAATATATATTTAGCCTTCATAATTTGATCTAGTTTCCACTTTTCATAGGACTCTTTCTTGAGTTTCTGGTCGCTGAAGATTTCCTGGTTCAGCCAAATGTGGTCTCTTCCTGTCTTTCCTACGCAGTGGGATAGTTTGCTCTTGCGCCCTTAATGATGTGTCTATAAAAAATTGCCAGCTCTCCTGAATTCTTTTTCCCTTAGACATGCTTCCTACATGATCTTACTTATCAATTCTCAGAGTTTAAGGTCCACCTTCTTGAAATCATTGCCTTTTTTCTACTGTTGCCCCTCCTGTCATTCCGTAGAATCATGAACTCTTTTATTTCATGATCACTTTCACCCAAGATGTTTTCTGCCTTCAAATTCTCAACCAGTTCCTCCCTGTTTGTCAGGATCAAATCTATAATAGCCTCTCCCTTAGGTGCTTTCTCCACCTTCTGCAACAAGAAGTTGTCTCCAATGCATTCTAAGAGCTTGCTGGATAATCTGCGCCCTGCTGGGTTATTTTCCCAGCAGAAGTCCCGGTAGTTGACGTGCCCCATCGCCTCCCAGTTCTGTGTTTTGAATGATCTTGTTAGTTCTAAAAAAGCCTCGTCCACCTCTTCTTCCTCATTAGGTGGTTGAGAGTAGACGCCTACCATGACATCACCTTTGTGTTACTCCTTTTATCCTTACCCAGAGACCTTGAGCAGATCTGCCTCCCCCTTCTACCTCAACTCCAGTGCAGGTGTAGACATCTTTGAGATACAAGACAACACCACCTCCCCTTTTCCCTGCTGTCCTTCCTGAACAAGCTGTACCCTTCTGTACCAGTACTGGGATGCCAGTTATGTTGTAATTGGGATTATTCACTAGTATTTTGACTTCTTCCTGTGTATTCCCCATACTTCTCCCATTAGTGTACTGAAATCTAAGATGTTTATTAGATTTCTCTCTCTATTCCCTCTGGTCTCTCCTTTGTCCCTGCTGTGATGGCCCATGTTCCCCCCCCAGGTCCTGATCCTTCACCTAGGTCTCCGTGGTTTGGACTCACCTGTAGGATTTTGTTTCCTGCCCCTTTTGAACCTAGTTTAAAGCTCCTCCCTAGGTTAGCCAGTCTCTGTCCGAAGATCCTCTTCCCCTTCCTTGCTAGGTGGACCCCGTCTCCGCTCAGCATGATGTGCCTCCCTGGGCCCCATTTCTCACTTTGCCCCTCTCCAGGTGGCTGGATCACGGTCCCCTGCCCTTCAAAGGAGATATTTAAGGGAGCTGCCTTCTCGTCTCTCTGGCGGCCATGGGGAGTTTAAGATCCCAGGAAGTGCCGCTGGTATTTCTCCCTCTCCGAGCACTCAGGCACCCGACCGGAACAACGTGCTCTGCTGCTACCTCCCCTGCCGTCCCTGTCCGCTCTGCATCCTCAGCACACAGCGGGTTGCTGAGCTGGAGTCCTGGCTCTGGGTCAGTCCAGGTGTGGTAGGAGGTCATTGTGGGTTCCTTTGGAAAGGGTCAGGCTGAGCTGACATCCCGTAGTCCTCCTTTTTCCCCGAAGGCGTCTGCTGGCACAGTCTATCCTGTGTGAGTTAGCGTGGCCTCTGGACCTAATCACGGCCGGTCTATAAGCCCTTCTCATTCCTAACAACTCTGGAAGAAGCCCTGAGGCTGGCTCTGCTGCACACGTGCTAAGCCTGGGTGCTGTTCCATGATCTGTCTCTGCTGCTTTGTTTGATAGCTCTCAAGATAAAAGCCTTACTACTGGTGCCGGCCAGGAGAGCTCTCCTTTAGCTCTGCTGCCAGAGACTTGTAATTTTGGAGGTTGAGAGCCAGGATTCAACTCTCAGCTCCCCAGTTGAGTTCGACTGCAGTTGTGTCCGTTGTTTGCAACGAGTGGGGTTATGACACCCCACCTCAAATTCTCTCTCTGTCTCTCTCCTGCACGCTCAGCGTCAAGGGAGGCGATGACACATTTGCATGAGTGTGTAAATCCAGATCAGAATAATTGTCCGGATGTAACGAAGCTTGTCATCTTTTTCTGCATGCACAGTTAGCTTTGATTTACTGGGCCACCGGCTCCATGCCTGGCCTGCTTTGCATTAGCCCCCAGAGCTGTAAATGAAATCTGCAATAAGTCAAGCAGTATTAAACTTTACAGTCGCCGTATTTAAAAACAGGACACTTTTCCCTAATAAATCAGAGCAAGTGAGATTGTAAATATCGAGGCAGGATCCATATTGCTTAATTAAACAGGGCCTAATGAACATCCTGTTTGTTGCATTGTGATTTAGGACGAGATCCATGGAGACAGTCCGGACATGACAATTTAGAGACCAGGTGGCTGAGAGAATATGGTAAAAAGGGTCTCTAGGCCATGGCAAAGGGGCTGCCTGTGGACTAGCTCAGATGTTACGGGGCCAGCGCAGACCCCCGTCCATGGGCCATTCAAGTTGTTTGGGGTTCAGGCCTAGCATAGCTATTGAATCACCCAATCAGCAGGGGTAGGGGAGCAGAACTAGCCCTGTGATCTGTTGGGTGAGCTTAGAGCTGTGCCCGGCTGCCTCCCACGGGAGTGGGGCCCTTGAGCTGCCCCAGCGGGGCACCTCAGCAGCTCTGGCTTGGGTTGAGCCTGCTGCTCACCAGGAGGGGGCTCCCCAGTGCCCCCACCAAACAGCTCCCCCACCCAGGGAGGAAAGGCTGGCTGTCAGCCGTGTAGTTGGAGCACCAGACATACGAAGCCGAGTCTGAATCGTGGCTGCAGTACACACGACGTTCCCTAGGGGGCGCTGGCTACACAGGCAGCTCAGGAGAGGGAGGATGGCTGAGGGCTCCGCTGAGACTTGAGAGACGCATGGTCATTTCCCTTTTCTGCCACAGATGCCCCCTCTGGCCTTGGGCAAGTCACTTAGCCTCTCCTTGCCTCAGTTTCCCCATGTGTATCATGGGGGTAACAGCCCTACCTTCCAGGGGTATTGTGGGGATAAATGCATTAAAGACTGTGTGGTGATGGGGGCCAGATAGGTCCCTTAGATAGACCAAAGGCAGTTCTGGAAACTCAGAATAGTGTTTGTGGGTCCCGGCTACAGCGGGAAATGGTTCAGAAATAAGACGGACCTGCTGGAGGAAGGATGCGGCCTGGCAGGCTCAGCCCTGAGACAAAGCAGTGGGCTAGGAGGTTTGTGTCCCACCTCACTCAAGGAGAGGTCAGGGGCCCATGCCCAGACGGGAGCAGCCGACACAGTGCTTCCCCGTGCAGCCAACCCACCTCTGCATCCGGCCCAACAACCTGCACTGGGATGGGGACCTGCCTCCCGGTTCTGCCCGCTCCTAGCCCCGGTGCTTTCCCCTGGCGGCTTTCTCTAATCCAGAGGTGAAAAGTAGGACTGTCAAACACTTAAAAAAATTAATCATGGTTAATTACCAGATAAAAAAAATAACTGCAATCAATCACTGTTTTAATTGCACTATTATTCTATTATTTACCATTTATTTAAATATTTTGGTGTTTCCTACATTTTCAAATATATTGATTTCAATGATAACACAAAATACAAAGTGCACACTCTTCACTTTCTATTTATTTTTTATTACAAATATTTGCACTGTAAAAAGATATTTTTTGTGTATTCTTCAGTTCACCTCATACAAGTACTGGAGTGCAATCTCTTGATCATGAAAATGCAGCTTACAAATGTAGCATTTTTTTACATAACTGCACTCAAAAATGAAACAACATAAAACTTCAGAGCCTACAAGTCCACTCAGTCCTATTTCTTGTTTAGCCAATCGCTCATACAGACAAGTTTATTTTCATTTGCAGGAGACAATGCTGCCTACTTCTTATTGACAATGTCACCTGAAAGTGAGAACAGGTGTTCACATGGCACTGATGTAGACGGCATTGCAAAGTATTTATGTGCCACATCTGCTAAACATTTGCATGTCCCTTTGACTGCCATTCCAGAGGACATGCATCCATGCTGATGATGGGTTCTGCTTGATAACGATTCAAAGCAATACGAACTGACACATGTTCATTTTCATCATCACAATTCAGATGCCACCAGTGGAAGGTTGATTTTCTGTTTTGGTGCTTCAGGTTCTGTAGTTTCTGCATTACAGCATTATTCTTTTAAGATTTCTTGCTCCACATTGCCTCCCTCTCAGATTTTTTAAGGCATTTCAGATTCTTAACCCTTGGGTCGAGTGCTGTAGCTGTCTTTAGAAATCTCACATTGGTACCTTCTTTGCGTTTTGTCAGATCTGCAGGGAAAGTGTCCTTAAATCAAACAACATGTGCTGGGTTGTCATCTGAGGCTGCCATAACAAGAAATATATGGCAGAATGCAGGGAAAACCACACAGCAGGAGACGTATGATTCTCCCCCAAGGAGTTCAGTCATAATCTGATTAACACATTATTTTTGTAACGAGCCTCGTCAGTGTGGAAGCGTGTCCTCTGGGATGGGGGCTGGGAGCCTGGGTGCCACCTCGGGCAGCGGCCGCGGGAGGTTTCAAACCTCTCTTAGTGCACTTCTGTACTGTTCCTCCCAGCCCAGCTGGGGATCATGAGCTAACCTGTAGCTGCAGGTGCTCTCCTAGGTCCCAGCAATGTTCTCACCCCCCTCCTCTTTGCCCCCGTGGCTTTCTGTGGCAGCCAGCCCTACAGGTGAGTTGTATGTCAGGTCCCCGTTACTGAAACATGCTGCCTTTGAATTGCACCGAGTGCTCCCTGGTCCCCGCACCGTGGGGTGGGTTCAGAGGGGCCTGGGAGAGACGGTGCCTGGTTTGTGTTGGGGATTGTGTATCCAGGTCCCTTAAGGCAGCTTTGGAAGTCTCAGCCAAAGGCTTTTTCTTCCTCTCTGGGCATGTCTGCTAGGCCTCATGGCTGTGGCTGTCAGGACCAGGCAGCGTGGCACCCAGATGGAGTCAGGGCTGGTACGCTGACGGCTGGGCTCTGCCAGATGTGAGCTCGCTGCTACTGGACGGCAGTTGGGCTGAGCTTTTCTCACAGGCCCAGTTCTCTAAACTTTGATTGTCTTTGTTGCTCTGGTCCGGCCTCTCTTCATTCAGGGGCCCAGGTCTCCAGCTGCAGCCTCGCTAGGGCCAAGCAGATACAGACAATTATCACCCGTGTCTTGCACACCCCAGAATGAGATCAGCCTTTTCCGCCAAGGCAGCATATGATTGACTCCTTTTCGGCAGTCCGGCGACTTAGTCGGATAGTCCCCAGACTTGTAGTTGTGTGTTTGGTTTTTCCTTCCTAAGGGAAATATTTTGCACTTGTCTTTACTGAACGTCATCTTCATTTCAGACCAATTCTCCAACTTGTCAAGGTTCTTTTGGATTCCGAGCCTGTCCTCCAAGTGCTTGCAACCCCTCCCAGCGTGGTGTCATCCACAAGTTAGTAAACATTTGTGTACACAGCCATGTATACACACATTCCCCAAGACACCTATCCCAGGTGGGGCCAGTGTAGGATACATAATGACCTGCCACCAGCTGGTGAGAGCCCAGCATTGATTAGTTGTAAAGTACAGCAGGGAAAGGTTAAGTGACTTGCTCAAGACCGCACAGGAGGTTCGTGGCAGGATTGGGAATCAGAACCCTGGAATCCTGGCTCCTAGTCCCAGGGTAACGTTAACCTATAAAACAGCACAGGTCCATTACTGCCATCTCCTCTGCAGCCCCCCTGTGAGTAAAAACCCTCTTCCCCTTTGGCACGTTCTTCCAGTCGCTGCATGAAAAGACTATATAAGGGAGTGAGCGGGAGGAACTTCCCCTCTTGACAGCAGTGGCTGAGGGTGGATTTTGTCTTTTCCCTGGTTCATATTCTAGTCAGCGAACTGTCCAGCAGAGCCGGCCACCTGGGGAGCAAGACGCGTCACTCAGCTGAGCGGGGGTTGCAGTTCGACCCTTCAGAGCAGTCACGGACTCGCTGTAAAGCCCCCGGATCTAGGGTGACCAGATGTCCCATTTTTATAGGACAGCCCCGTTTGTTTGGGACTTTTTCTTATATAGGTGCCTATTACCCCCCACTCCTGTCCCGTTTTTTCACACTTGCTGTCTGGTCACCCTACCCGGATCCCTGTTATAGTTCAGTGGGTAAAGTGCCATTTTATT
The DNA here is from genome assembly GCA_007922305.1 of Dermatemys mawii. Lineage (NCBI taxonomy): Eukaryota > Metazoa > Chordata > Testudines > Dermatemydidae > Dermatemys > Dermatemys mawii. Next base: position 3,933,871 of record ML677491.1, on the reverse strand, counting down.
TGCATCCCTCCTGGAAATCACTTTCCCAAAGAGCTACCTGGAGCTGGGAAAGGAATGGCTCCAGCGGGGATGCAGGGACAGCCTGCCAGGGGACGAGGGGGTAAAACCCACTCTTCCCTCTAGGTCCCTGCAGGCCCGGGGTGTTGTAGGATCTGAGCGCCCCTGCCCCACTGAGCACTGATAGATCCTACACCCTGGGGAGGGAAGGTTTATTTACAGATGGGGAAACCAAGGCACAGAGCGAGAGCTTGTGACTTGGCTTCTGGGCCCCTGCCGAGTAGTAAGGAGGCCAGTTATATCCCTGTGTGGGCTACGAAGACCTTGGGTCCCTGAGCCAGAGGTTCAGATCCCAGAAAGCACAGAGCCCTGGCTGCCTCTCTCCCCGCCAATGGACTTGCCCGTGCAGCTGAGCTGGTGCAGGGGATGCTGGAACTTGGAACCGTGCAGGGCAGCAGCTAATAGAGCACCCAGGGTGGACCTCAGAGGGGTCTCTGTGGCACAACCCCTCTCGGCACTGCAGTTCCCACCCCCTGGCTCTCCCCACAGGCATGATCTGGCCTTAAGGGATTCAGGGGGATGCTGGGTCAAACGAGCGCCCCGTCCCTTGGACAGTGAAAACCAGCCCTAGAAGCACGTTAGAAAACAGACCGTACGGATGGGCTATGGAAATGCCTTGCTAGAGGTTTGCTCCCACTCCGGAGGGGAGGGCACGTTGCATGTGGCACTGGGAAGGGCAGGGCAGGCAGCTGCCCTCCAGGCAACGCAGCCGAAATCATGCGAGCCGCAGGAGGAGATGGTGAGACGGCAGAGACACACCCCCACGGCTCACTGCAGGCCTGATCCTGCTGCCTTTCCTGGTGCTGAGTAGTGCCTTCCTCAGCCTGTCCCTTTCCACCCGGGAGAGTCGTGCCTTCCACGGCAGGAGCAGGACCGGGGCTCTGTGCCTCGTTAGAATCAGAATCATATGGCTAATCAGCAGTTCTGCAGAAAAGGGCCTGGGGATTACATGGATGAGAAGCTGGATACGAGTCAGCAGGGTGCCCTTGTTGCCAAGAAGGCCAACGGCATATTGGGCTGCATTAGTCGGAGCATTGCCAGCAGATCGAGGGATGTGATTATTCCCCTCTATTCAGCACTGGTGAGGTCGCCGCTGGAGTATTTTGTCCAGTTTTGAGCCCCCCACTACAGAAGGGATGTGAACAAATTGGAGAGAGTCCAGCAAAGGGCAACAAAAATGATCAGGGGGCTGGAGCACATGACTTATGAGGAGAGGCTGAGGGAACTGGGATTGTTTAGTCTGCAAAAAGGAAGAATGAGGGGGGATTTGATAGCTGTTTTCAACTACCTGAAGGGGGGTTCCAGAGAGGATGGACTTAGACTGTTCTCAGTGGTCCCAGATGACAGAACAAGGAGTAATGGTCTCAAGTTGCAGAGGGGGAGGTTTAGGTTGGATATTAGGAAAATCTTTTTCCCTAGGAGGGCGGTGAAGCACTGGAATGGGTTCCCTAGGGAGGTGGTGGAATCTCCTTCCTTAGAGGTTTTCAAGGTCAGGCTTGACAAAGCCCTGGCTGGGATGATTTAGTTGGGGATTGGTCCTGCTTTGAGCAGGGGGTTGGACTAGATACCTCCTGAGGTCTCTTCCCCTGGGCCATGCTGTGCCCAGCCAGTGCTCTGAGGATGGTGCAACTGAGGCTCCACCCACTTGGCACGCAGGTCCTGCTTTCCACGCCCTGCATTTGACTGCAGCATAGAAGCTGGCGGGTGCGTGTCTCTCACTTGACAGCTCCCTCGGGCCCCTGGTGGCACCAACCCCCACTTGCTGGGGTCAGTTCGACCAGGATAGTTCTTTAGCGGCTCATGTTCTGGTAGTGCCACTAATTTACAAAGTGCTTTGCAAGCCTGGGCCTGATTCTGCACCTCTCGCTCAGTGGCAGAGTTGTACTCTGGCGAATAGCCCCAGGGAAATCCACTGCTCACATTGTGTAAGATTCTTCTCAATGCGGGATGTGTAGCCCTGTGCTGAGGGGGATCTCGTCCAGCATGGGCAGGGTTTCAGATGAGATGGAGAGCCAAGATCTTGCTTTAAGATCCCCACGTTGTGCATTGTTAGGGTCCTGGCTTTGCTAATTAGGCTGTGTGCAGCTAAAATTTCCCCAGGCCCCTCGACTGGAGCCTCTTCCTCATCACTTTTTGCAGGCAGTGGTGATGGACTCTGTTAAGCAGCTGCCACCTGCCACCCCAGAGCTGGCTGCATTTTAGTGGGGGGTGAAATGTTAATGACTTACAAGGCTTTGGGCTGAATGGCACAACGGAAAGATGAGGCCCTATTGTTATAGATCATAGAACCTAGAACTGGAAGGGACCTCGAGAAGTCTCTAGTCCAGGCTCCTGCACTCAAGGTGGGACTAAGTATTACCTAGACCAGGGGTGGGCAAACTACGGCCTGTGGGCAACATGTGGCCTGCCGGCCATTTTTATGCGGCCCGCCAGCACGGGCCGGGGGTGTGGGGCCAGTGACCCCACGCTCCCGGTCTGGGAGGCTGGTCCAAGTGCAGCACACTGCACCGCTCTGGGCCCCACACTGCCAGGCCGCGGGCTGGGCCAAGTGTGGCGAGCCCCCTCCCCCGGAGCCATGCTGCGCGGACAGTGCTCCCCCTCCCCTGGAGCTGTGTCAAGCAGCTATGGTAATGGGGAGGATAGGGGGTGGGGTTGTGGGTTGGTGGTTGGGGTGGGCTCTGGAGAGGGCAGTCAGGGAGCAGGGTGGGTTAGATGGGGGTGGGGTTATGGGGTGGTGGTTAGTGGGTGGGAGGGGAGGGTGGATAGGGGTTGGGGCAGAGGACAGGGAGCAGGGCAATTGGGTAGGGGGTGGGGTTCTGGGGGGTGGTTAGGGGTCTCTGGCAGGGGCAGTCAGGGGACAAGGTCATGGGGGGGGGTTGGATGGGTTGGAGATTCTGAGGGGACAGTTGGGGGCGGGAAGTCAGAGGGGGCCGGATTGGGGGAGGGGCCTTCCCTTCCTGGCCCTCCATATAATTTTGCAAACCTGATGTGGAACCTCAGGCCAAAAAGTTTGCCCACCCCTGACCTAGACCATCCCTGACAGGGGTTTGTCTCACCTGCTCTGATGAGGGGTTCTAGCTGGGAAAGTTGCCGTGGAATCGTTTGAACGTGGGGGCCGGGGAAGAGACCGAGGGAAGGGGAATGTGGAGGAAGGGCGAGAGAGACGGTTCCTAGCGGCTGCACTCAGCCATGGCGCCAACACATTAAAAATCCATTAAAATCTCATCGATGTGTTTGCTCTCACCACGGTGCGTTAATAACCCTCGGTTCGGAGGGGTGTGGGGCTTTTGCGGGAGATTGCATTGCTGGGTCAGCACATCGGCCCTCCGCGCCGTGCAAACAGTGAGTTATTAGCACACCGGGGGCCGGGAGATTAAAAGACATTTGCGGGCGGGGAGGTCAGCGACATTCTGATGTTCAGCTCTTTGTTTGCTTGCGCCATTAACACAGCCCGAGGGTTGCATCTGAAGGGAGTTGGCCCTGAAGGGAATTTGCTTTCTCAGGGCTGTCTCGGTCCCCATGCCCAGCCCATCGCATGGGACTGGAGTCACTGCACAATTGTATATCATGGATATAAAGCAATAGGGCTGGATCTTGGGGCTATGCCGATTGACGCCATCTGAGGCTCCAGACTCTCTATCCCTGTCCCCTCCATCCTTGTTCCCACAGTATAAGAACTAGGGGCCACCAAATGAAATTAGTGGGCAGCAGGTTTAAAACAAATAAAAGGAAGTTCTTCTTCACACAGCGCACAGTCAACCTGTGGAACTCCTTGCCTGAGGAGGCTGTGAAGGCTAGGACTATAACAGGGTTTAAAAGAGAACTGGATAAATTCATGGAGGTTAAGTCCATTAATGGCTATTAGCCAGGCTGGGTAAGAAATGGGGTCCCCAGCCTCTGTTTCTCAGAGGGGGGGTGATGGATGGCAGGAGAGAGATCACTTGATCATTACCTGTTAGGTTCACTCACTCCAGGGCACCTGGCATTGGCCACTGTCAGCAGACAGGATACTGGGCTGGATGGACCTTTGGTCTGACCCAGTACGGCCGTTCTTATGTTCTTACCCTGCAGGGCGTTTGGTGGTTGTCTCTGGGCGCGTGCCGGATGGTGGCGTGTCTGGGTCCCAGCGCTGGGCTCCGGAGCCATCGGGGTTCATGCTCATTCTCATCTCTTCAGAGGGAAGGCGCCCGGGGCAGCTGCCCGGCGAGCTCCGTCTCTTGTGCACACCTGCCTGGCAGGGGCTCCAGTGCCCGGTGAAGGCAGCAGCCAGGTGAGCTCACGGGCAGGCCGCCCAGGGCTGGTGCCATGGGCAGTGGAGTGTGTGTGTGTGGGGGGTGGGCTCAGAAGCCAAGACAGGGAGCCAAGGCCAAGGGCAGAGGTGCCAGTGGCATGGCACAGAACGGCAGCTGCCAAGCCTGCAGCTCACCAATGCTTGGCTCACCGCAGCTCAGCCCGAACCCGCAGCAGGGCTGCCCGCAATCAGCAGAAAGGGGCCGCTCTGCAGCTGTGGCTCTTGGGGTGTCCAGCCGCAGTGGGGAGAAGGGCTGGGGGCTGCACACAGGGAGCGGGGCTGGCGGTGGGCTACCGGCTCTGCAACTGGGGTTGGCACAGACCCGCACCCTCTGTGAATCAGGCTCAGAGAGGGGTGTGCCACAGGCGAACCGGTGAGCGACCGAGCCCCTCAGCATATGACAGAGAGTGTCCAGGGCTAGAACGCCGAAATCCAGAGGGAGCTGGGTTCATTCCCCTCCCCCCGCCATCAGCCAGGCCGTGGGGAGATCATATGGGGCACAGCTGACGTGCAAGTAGGCACTGAAGTGTGAGTCAGAGGGGCAGGAGCTGGAGGAGGTTTGCAGGAGTCACTGTCTTGCCAGCTGGTTAAGAGCACTTCATTTGCAAGAAAGAGCCCCCCAGGCATCCCCAGGGGGCTGGGGCTGGGACTGTCCCCCAAGCAGCGCTGCCGAGGGGGCTGGGGCCCAGAGGTGCGTGAGAAAACAATCCTTAGAGTGCCTCCTGCTGGAGGCAGCACATCCGTGGCCCCAGCCCTGCAAACAGATCCACATGGGCCACGCACTGGCAGCCCTTTGTAGCACCCCTCTGCCCCCTGCTGGGGCATTGCCTCCCTAGATGGACTCCGAGGGAGCAGTGCCACTTCCTGAATCGGTAACATTACTTCCTGTGGCTCCCCAGGGGCTGGTGCCCTCCTTTGCACCTGTTCACAATGGGATGTGAAAGCGCTTTGCTCCTACCCAGGGTGGCATTTTACAGCCACTGTCAGTGACAAGACACCAGCAGGGGCAGAATGAACCTTCATCAGTGTCCCTGGGACGATTCCAGCCAAACACCACCAGGCCCAGCCCCGCTTGGTTCACAAGTGTGGACACACTCCTAGCCTGAGGCATCAGACGGACTGGGGACAGGGTGGCTTTTGCCCAGGGATTTTTGCATTTACAAAGCTGGCTCTGTTCTGCAGATCAGAGTTTTCTCATTTATTAGAGAACGCGTTACGGTAAAAAGGAGGTGGAGGTTTTAAAGTTTATGCAGTTTCTTGTTAAAGGTCACGTATATATGATTCATCTCCATAACTTGCACCCTTTTCATGGCATATTTCTACATCAAAGCCACTATAAAACCCAGCCTGTTCCTTTATGTGGGGGAAGTAAGAGCTGGGAAGTTTGGAATGGTTGTAGCATTTTTTTAGTGCGTTCCTTTAAATTGCCGTGACCCCGAATCCTCTTAACATAGAGAGAGCATGGAGTCTGCGCTTTGTGGATTATAATGGAGTGGGCCAAGAGATGGGAGTTTCATGGGTTCTAAGCCTGGCTCTATCCCTGATGGGGTATGTGAGTTTGGTGAAGCCATTTCCCATTTCTGTACCTCAGTTTCCCGACCTGTAGAATGAAGAGAAACACTGTTACCAGCTAAGGCGTGAGTGTTAAGAAGGGACGTCTTGTTTGTCTACAATGGTATAAGCCGTAGGCAGCAGCTGCTCCTAAGAAACTGATTCACTCAGGGAGAGAGCCTTTGGCAGAAGAGTCTTTAGTGGTGATTTGCTGAGCATCTAAAATGAACTGCACCACAGCTGACTTTAAGCATTTCTCCTATTCATTCAGATAAAGAGAATTTGTAACATGGTCAGCAACAGCACCATCTGGGGGATCCAATAACATTACACAACCTCCATTGTTTAAACCCCTTAGGCCTAATAACGCTGTCCCCTGAGCTCATTTATCCTGGCTACAGCTAACTGCTGCTTTAGGGCCCAGTCCTGGTCCCATCAAAGACATCCAGATCAGGCAGCAGTTTTGGCCCTTGCTACCCCCTGCCAAGAATAGGGGCAGCTCCTTCAGCTTTGTCAAAGGGCTGGATATCAGCATCTCTTACCTCTTAGTTTGTTCCTTTGCTCCAGCCTCCTTTTTTCCCTTCAACTCACTTTCTCGTCCTTGGACACAGCATGCCCCATGGCCTTTTCTGACTTGCCCTCCTCACTTGCTCCCTGCCTTGCTCCTCAGGGCTAGTGTGCTGCAATTACCAGGTCCTTTCTCGACCTTCTGGCAATGCCCATCCCCCTTTCCTGGTGAGGCCTGAGATCTAGTCTCATCTGACACTGATTCTCTCTGTGGCCTTGGGTGAGTCTCAACCTGTCTCAGTTTCCCCAGCTGTAAATGGAATTGATAATACTCACCCTCCTGTGTACAGGTTTGATAGACCTATGGCTGAAACACATTGTATTGGCCCTCAGTGACCACAGCCGAGGGCTCACTATATAGAGAGTAATAAAAGTGATGTGGTATTATTACATGTGGCAACATGGCCAAATTGCCAAGGATACATGCAAAAGAACAGCGTAAACATGTAGGAATACAATCAAAAAGGGAAAGGCACAAAATGAGTTACACCTTGTAAGGGACAGGAAAGGCAATGAGAAGAGATTCTATAAGTACATTAGGAGCAAGAGAAAGCTTAAGGAAAGTGCAGGACCTCTACTTTGCTGGGAAGGTGGACGACGTCAAGAAGGCCGAGGTGTTTAATGCCTATTTTGCTTCACTCTTCATGAAAAAGGTTACTTTTAAGCTGATGCTTAATGCAGTTAATATTAAGGGAAGGAGCTCAAGCCAGACTAGGGAAGAACAATTTAAAGACTATTTAGTTGTTAGGTGTATTCAAGTCAGCAGGGCGTGACGAATAGGGCACTTAAAGAACTAGCTGCAGCAATCTCAGAACCATTAGTGTAACCCTTCTGCCCATCAGAGTTGGCAGCAACAAGGGCCGGGTTCAGTATCCAGGGGTTCCATTCCAATAGCACAATACAAAAAACAGCTCGAGCCCCCACCCAGTGACCTGGGACAACCCTATACCACCGCTCTGGGCGTCTGTAAGAGGCAGTACTTCCCCTCTCGCAAGCACGGACTCTGTGTGTACCAAAAGCCTTTTAATAACAGAGAGGAACAATGTGGTATTATTGGGGAAACACCACAAAGAGGATTCATAAAACAAACCACGAACCAGAAGCTCCCCTCCGCCACCAGCAAATGGGCTGTGTCCTTCCCTTGACTCTTGAGTCCCACAAGCCCCAAAGTCACCCAAGGTCTCACAATCCAAAAGTCCAGCAACCCCAAAAATCTCTGCAGTGTTCAACCTCCCAACCTGGGTGGAAATGGGGGGCCAGGTTAAGGGGCACTTTATGTGATTCAAGGCCGACTGCCCCACCTCTCCGTGGGGTTCTGCTGCCGCCCTCATGATGAGCCACTCTGCCAGCCATCCCAAGAACAGCTCAGCTCTGTCAGCAGCTCTGCTCCTCTCTGCCAGTGGCACGAACTGCGCCCAGGAACCGCTCGGCTGAGTCTGCTGCTCCTCTCTGCGAGCCGCACGAACTGCACCCAGGAAACTGCTCGGCTCCACCAACTGCTCAGCAATGTATCTTCAGGCCCCCCTACTTAACACAGTGCTCAGTGATTTCAGCTTTTAGTGGGGGGGGCCTTAGTGCAGGTGTATCACTGGACCCAAAGTGAATTGAGCTCAGCAGGCTGAACCTAGACTCCGAATAGAATCAAAATTTAGCTCTGACATTCCACAGTGGAGAGAGCTAAGGTGCAATAGGCCTGTGGGGCCCTTAGACAAGGCCCTCACCAAAAGGTATAGGCACCTGTCCATAGCCTCTCTCCAATGCTCACCTAGGGCAGGTGTAGCCTAAACAACCTGCCTGAGCCCTCCCGGGGAGCGGGCAGGACCACGGCTCGCCCTTGGGTCTCTTGTGCTCTCAGCTACAAGGCTGAGGTGTCCTCTACACCCCAACCTCTCTTGCTCTGGGAATGAGGGAGCTGGGCCAGCCCTCGAATGCATCTGGGAGCACCCATAGCTCTGGGCCTGGCCGCTAATTCTGTCACAGGCCAAGTTACCAGAAGCTCCCAGACCCAACAGCTGTGCTCTCTGGGGGAGCCTGAGACTGTAACATAACCTTGAAGCTCTGCCTCATCATCCTTGGTCAGAATCGCAGTAACTCCCGCTACTGTTAACAGCTGGCATTTTGAGCAGAGGAGCCAGCATGTCCCCAGGCGGTAGTGAAACAGATGAACCTCTCAATCCATGGTTCAAAGCGCCTGCAGGTCCCATTTTGGAGCAGGTGACGTGATAAATATTGAGCAAAGAAAGCAACTCCGTATCCGGAGTGTTGTAATAAAGAAAGAGGAAATCAGCGAAGGCCTGTTGGCTTCTGCCAAGCCGCGGTTTTAGTGTCCCTCCCGGCGTGGAGTTTATTGCTGTCATTTCGTTCCAGTTTTACTGTTGTTTTTGCCCTTATCTCCCAGCTTCTTTCTGGCTCTCGCTGCCTTTGATTTAATGGAACTTTTAGCGACAGAAGCACTGAATTACCCTGCGGCCAGGCCTCTCCAAGGCGCCGGTCACAGATAAGATGTGTTCTCGCTGCGGCCGCGGTGTTCCCACCGCAGCCTCACTATGTACATCCCTTCGGAATATTTATGGGCTCTCCAAGCAAGGCACAGACTCCCACTCCTCTGGCTGAGCTCAGTTGCCCGTAGGACCCCTGCTGCTGTTGATCCCGTTCCTTTACAGGGAGGACAAAGACTGGGATGTTTGGATCTGGTCACGGCCAGACTTTCCCATTCCCCGTCACCCCCACAGTGTTTCAGAAATACCCTTGCTGCTACATTTATTGGCATGTGGCTTTTTTGGGTGGCATCACCTTAGACTACAGGGTGCTGTGCTGCGGGGTTTCTCTGCCTCCCGAGTCAGGATTGGACCCATCTCTGTCCTGGGGAGGGCCTGGTCTTTGGGACAGTGAGCAAGAAACATCCATGGCACTTGGTAAAAAAGTCAGGGGGTGTCTGGGCCCAGAGTGGGTGGGTGGTTGTAGGGGAGACAGGATGGCCCCTGGGGTCAGCAGTGACCCAGCAGGAGGGTGGCTATACCTGGCAATGGATGGGATGGGGGTTGTTCTTTTGCCTCTGTGGCGTCTGTCTGGGACAGTACGTGCAGCACCCAGCACCCTGCCTTCAGCCTTCGGGCCCAACCATGGCACAATGCAATCGCCTGGCAAGAGGCAATCCCGCAGCCTCCCTCTGCTTCTCCGCCCCAGCGGCTCTGCAGGGACTGGCCCGCGTGGTGGGGGCAGCCCCTCTGAAGGGTTTGCAGGGCTGGTTCTAAACTCTGGGGGCAGGCCCTGTCCTCTGCGCTCTTCCTCCCGAGCCCAGACCTGCAGGTGGCCGCTAGCCTGATATAAATATTAAGACATCGGAAAGAACCCCAGTAAAAGCCCATTGCCGAGGTTGCGAAGCCAAGCGCTGAGAAGGGAGGACAGGCCAGAGGTGAGGCTGCCTGTGCTAAAGATGCAGAAGCCTCCTACCTAGCCTGCCCCACTTTCTCCCCACCTCAGCCCCTGGCCCAATCCCAGTCTTCCCCGCTATGGTTCCCAGTCCCCTCTGCAACTGTCTCCCCTGGTTCCTCCCCAGACTCCTCCTCCTTCACTGTTCCCAACTGTCCACCATAGTCCAATTCCTAGTCCCGCTGCATCTGAATCAGGCAGCCTCCTCCTCCCTGCAGGTGTGTGCGTATCACTGGGAGCACTGGCGAGACTGGCGAGATGGGCTCCCCAACCCCAGTTCAGTACTAAACTACAGCTGTAAAATAAGCAGCCAGGCTCCTTGTCTGGGCTGCCTCAGTCCTGCCTTTCAGCTGGGTTGGATCCCTGCTGCTCCCCATCATTCAGCCATTTGCCTCAGGTCCCCCATGGGCAGCTGGGTCTCCGCTGATGCTGCTGAAACCACAGGATTTCTTATGGAACAATAGAACTGCCCCCAGGACCAGGAAAACCTCCCCCACCCCGTCGCCGGGTGTACAGGCAGGGGTAGGGCTCCCTGAGGCCCCTCGCACCCCCATTGGAGCCATGCTGGTGGGATCACTCCTTGGGGGCTGGACGTGAAGGGCGAGTCACTTGCCGGGAGAGGAAGGTTCTGCTCCCCTTTCTGCCCCCTTCCAGCGGCCGGGGAGGTGAGATAATTATCCTGTAACAGGGAGCTAACAGCTGGCGCTGGCGGGGGAAGCGCCGTCCTCCGGTGTCACTGGCCCGGTTCCCCAGCAGCTGACGAGGAGAGGGGAGCACCTGAGATCGGTGGACGCATCCATCCCAGGGTCCTTTCTCCTCACTCACAGCACCCAGGGTGGGAGGCTTGCAGGAGAAATCAGCTGCCAGAGTGTAGGGGAGCCCCCCCGACCCTAGTCTCAGATCATTGGGAGCAAGCAGTGGTCAAGGGAGCTGGTGAAAGCCATTGGTGAGCTCTGATTTCCTGGGGAAGGGGACTCGGTTTGTGGGAGTCAGAGGGCACTGGGGGAAGTTCTAAAACCCGGGGACGGGAAACCTCCACTCAACTGGTGGGCTGGGGAAAAAGGAGGGCATCAGGACTCCTGGGTTCTTTTCCCAGCTCTGCCATAGCTACCTGGATTTGGGTGAGTCACTTAGCTTGCTCCCTGCCTTGCCCTTCCCAGCTGTACAATGGGGGCAAGAGGCACTGGATCTTTCTCCTCTAGATTGAAGAGCCCACTACTAAATAGGGGTGCCCCAGGCCAGTGCTTCTAGACTGGACTCAAGTTACCCCTTCGCCTTTTCTGTGTCAAGCTAAATCGACTGAGCGCCAGGCATCTCCCACCCTACGGCAGGTTTTCATCCTTCTGGTGGCTATTTCGAGAGCAGCCCCACCTGCTCGCTGAGGTTCCTCTGACTGTCCAGCAGATCCCCGGCAGCTCTCTGCTGCTTCCCTCCTTGCCACCGAGCTCTCTCCAACCCCTCCTGTTCATGCTCCATGAGGAGGTGGGCCAAGATGGACTCCTTCTCCATAAAGGAACCCATCAGAGGTAGACGGGGCCCTGTCTCCCCTTAAATGGGCCAGTCATTCCATGACAGGCCGTCAGCAGGGTCCATCCCTGGACCCACGAGCCTTTCCCACTTGAGCTAAAGGACGAGCTTCTCCTTGGTCTGGCAGCGGTGGTAGGCTGTTATCCCATTATAGGGACCAGCCACTAGAGCGGAACAAAGCCACCCATGCTGTTGTGATGTGGCCTCCAGGTGTACACAGCAAATAACCCAGGACAACTCTCAACCGTGCAATCCCCAGAGGAATGGACCTCAGCTAGCACCCCAGCTCTGGATCCCCCTCAAACAGCCCTGGAGGGAAGGGGAGTACCTCCCAGAGCCAAGGTCCCTCCACTGAGGATGTTCCGCCCACAGACCTCTTGGTCTGTGTGGATAGCTGCTGGAGCGTGAAGAGACCAGAGCAGCCTCCTCAGCAAACCCAGGCCTAAGAACAGACTGACAAGGAGCTACAGGGTGGAGAACCTCAGCTCCCATTACCTGTTAGGTTCACTCACTCCGGGGCACCTGGCATTGGCCATGGTCAGGATACCGGGCTGGATGGACCTTTGGTCTGACCCAGTACAGCCGTTCTTATGTTCTCATATGTTCCCACCGCTTTCTCCAGGGCCTTCTCCTACACAGGCAGGTCCCTTAGCTGCCCCACTCTGGGCTGCGGCCACTAGAACGTGCCATGATACCCCACTCCTCCACACAGAGCCAGTCGTACATTACAAGGTGATGCACAGTCAAGATGGCAACATACTTGCCAAGGTGTCCAGAAATAATAACTCCTATGGCCCTTTACAAGACTCCACTGGAGGCAGTGCTTCATGGGGGTCTAAACCAGTTTTATAGCCATCTATCTATATGTGACTTTAAAAGGGCTAGTGTCACAAAACTGAAAACAATGATGAGCCAAACCAGCTGGGCAGAAGAATTTAGTTAGACAAATATGAATGATAAGTGGGAATTGTTGAAGAGCACTTCACTAGACGCCAAAAAAGCTACAATCAAGAATGAAGGTTAAAAAACCTGAGCTGGTTTAGAGTGAAATTGATGGCAGCTATAATAAATAAAGAAAGAAAGAAAATAAACAAGCATATAACAGATGGAAGAATTTGATGGATAATTTGACAGTAATGTATATAAATCAGAAGCTAGGAATTGTAGAAAAATGATAAGAGAAGCTAAGGGACACAAGGAGAACTTTATGGCCAGCAGAGTTAAGGACAATAAGGTGTTTTTAAAGTATATTCATCAGATCAATAAATATTTCTGTTCCATATATAGAGAAAAAGATGCAGTAGTCTCATCATACTATGATGACACTCTTTCCTTTCCACTAGGATCTCAGGAGGTTGTTAAACATCAGCTACTAAAGTTAATCATTTTAAAATTAGCAGGTCTAGATAACTTGCATCCAAAGTGTTTTAAGAGAGCTGGCTGAGGAGCTTGCTGGACCATTAATGCTAATTTTCAATAACTCTTGGAACGCTGGGGAAGTTCCAGAAGACTGCAAAGAAAACTAATGTTGTACCAATATTTAAACAGGTTAAATGGGATGACCTGGATAATTATAGGCCCATCAGTCTGACACTTATCCTGGGCAAGATAATAGAGCAGCTGACATGAGACTCGATTAATAAAGAATTAAAGAAGGATAATATAATTAATGCCAATCAACTGGGGTTTATGGAAAATAGATCCTGTCAGGCTAATTTGACATCTTTTGATGAGATTACAGGTTTGATTCATAAGGTAATAGTGTTGCTATAATATACTTTGACTTTGCACGGCATGACATTTTGATTAAAAATCTAGAACGATATAAAATTAACATTAACATTAACATCAAATTAGCATGGCACACATTAAATGGATTAGAAGCCGGCTAACTGACAGGTCTCAAAATGCATGCAGTATTGTAGGCATAGCAGTCCCAGGATATTAGCGAGACCAGACGGGTGAGGTAATACCTTGTACTGGCCCAGCTTCTGTTGGTGAGAGAGACACTCTTTCACATGGCTTGTCTTTCCCACCAAGAGAAATTGGGCCAATGCTAGGTCTCAGAATGGAATTCTAAATGGGAAATCACCATCCAATGGGTGTGTTTCCAGTGGGCTTTCAGAAGGCTCACTTCTTGGCTGCATATTATTAACATTTTTATCAGTGACCTGGAAGAAAACATAATATCATCACGGATCAAGTTTGCAGATGATGCAAAAAACCAGGGAGAGTGATAAATAATGAGGACAGGCCTTGATCACTTGCTAAACTGGGTGCAAGCAAACAATATATTTCTTAATGCTGCTAAATATAAATGTGTGCATCTGGGAACAAGGAATGTGGGACATACTTACTGGACGGGGGACTCTCTCCTGGGAAGCAGGGACTCTGAAAAAGATCTGGGGGTCATGGTGGATAATCCGCGGAACATGAACTCCCAGTGTGGCACGGTGGCCAAAAGGGCTGATGAGATCCTGGGACACATAAACAGGGGACTCTCGAATAGGAGTAGAGTGGTGATTTTACCCCTGGATTTGGCACTGGTGTGACCATCGCCGGAATCCCACGTCCAGTTCTGGTGCCCACCATTAAAGACGGATGTTGAGGAACAAGAGAGGGCTGAAACAACAGCCATGAGAATGATGAAAGGATTAGAAAACCTGCCTTATAATGGTAGACTTACGGAGCTCATCTATTTAGCTCAGGGGGGTCTCAACCTTCATTGCACTGCAACCCGCTCCGGACAACAAAAATGACTACACGACCCCAGGAGGAGGACCCAATCCTGAGCCCGCCTGAGCTCTGCCATCCTGCAGGGAGGGCCAAAGCCCGAGCCCCACTGCCATGGGAGGTGGGGAGTGGGCAAAGCCAAAGCCCAAGGGCTTCAGCCCTAGGCTGGGGGGCTGTAATTTGAGCCTCACCATGCAGGGTTGAAGCTCTTGGGCTTGGGCCCCGGGCCCCAGCAAGTCTAACAGCAGCCCTGGAGGCCCCATTAAAACAGAGTCGTGACCCACTTTGGGGTCCCGACCCACAGTCTGAGAATGGCCAATTTAACTCAACAAAGGGAAGGTTAGGGGGTGACCAGATCCCGGTCTCTAAGTATCTAGCTGGGGAACAGGAGTTTAATAATGAGCTCTACTGTCTAGCAGAGAAAGTCTAACATGGTCCAGTGGCTGGAAGAGGAAACCAGACAAATCCAGCCTGGCAATGAGGTGAACATTGTTAACAGTGGGAGTAATTAACCACCAGAACCGTTTATCCGGGGGCGTGGTGGATTCTCCATCCCTGGCAAGTTTGAAATCAAGGTTGGATGGGTTTCTAAGAGATCTGCTCAAGGAACTATTTTGGGGAGGTCTCTGGCCTGTGGTCAACAGGGGGTCAGACGGGAGGATCACAATGGTCCCTAGTGGCCTTGGAATCTGTGTATCTACGAGCCCGTCAGACCAAACCCCAGGGGTGTCTCCCCCACACCTGAAGTGTGGTTCTCTGCTCCAGGTTCAGTGTAATAGGGTCAGCTCCTTTCTGCACCGACCATGTCTCTGGACTGTGGTTTGGTGCACACGTTCCGCACTTTGCAGGTGTGGCTTTGAAATCCTCCCCAGATTAAATAGCCATCGGCTTCTATCCCCCCAGGGGATTATTGATCCATTAAGGGGATCATGCCTGGTGCAAACCAAGCTGTGCCATGGGTCTGGCGTGGGGAGGGGTAGTTGTCCGTAGCTATGTGCCACGCATGAGTCCTTGCGGTGAGAGAAGTGCTTTTCTCAGCTGCTCCCTCCTGCTGTGCTCTGAGCTGAGCAAACTCAGCAGAGGGAGGCAGGTTGGCCTGTAGGGGGCTGTGTGTCCTGGGCACCAGGCGTGGCAGCAGATACAGGCAAACTCAATGCAGAACCCCCCTTCTAAAATCCTGCTCCTTCGGGAGAGCAGGCATGGGGGCCAGGGGAAGGAACGCTGCTGTTCCAAACCCGATGGTGTCTTAGCGAGGAAGGATTCTGGGGACGCTGAGTTTAGTCCTAGTGGATCACTCGATAATTGCCCTGTTCTGTTCATTCCCTCTGAAGCACCTGGCTTTGGCCACTGTCAGAAGCCAGAATACTGGGCTGGATGGATCTTTGGTCTGACCCAGTATTGCTGCTCTTCTGTTCTTCTGTTCTTATGGGTTTAGTGCTGCTCAGCCAGTCACCTGCTACTGGAGAAATCTTCCAAGTACTAGGACCACACAGGAAGTGCCCCCAGAGAGAGATTTTCCCCATTGTACAGATGGGGAAACTGAGGCAGTGTGTGTGTGTGTGTATGCGGGGTGGGGAGGGGGAAGCAACTTGCTCCAGATTACAGGTCAGTCAGTGTCAGCACTGGGAAGAGAAGCCAGCTCTCCTGTGTGGCACCCTTGTGCTCTAACCACTAGGTGACACTGTCTCTCTTGAGACCCAACACATTCCTGTTGGCTGGAGAAGAGGGTTGGTCAGGCTTTGAGGTCTGACAAGGCTGGGAAGGTTCCTAGAGAGGATGGGAAGGAAAGATACAGCCTCTCCAACCCCACCTTCCTGCCCACCCCTCAGATCCACCTTTCCTCCCTCCCCCAATCTACCGCAGCACCCATTCCCCTAGACCAGGGGCAGGCAAACATTTTGGCTGGAGGGCGACATCTGGGTATAGAAATTGTATGGCAGGCCATGACTGCTCATGAACTTGGGGTTGTGGGGGGGGAGGGCTCTGGCCGGGGGTGCAGGCTGCAGGGTGGGGCCAGAAATGAGGAGTTTCGGATGTGCGGCGGGGGGGGGGGGGGGGCGGTCCAGGGGGGGGCAGGGGTGGTTGGATGCGGAGGGAAGGTGGGGGGAGTGAGGGCTCCGGTTGGTGGTGCAGGCTCTGGGATGGGGCTGGGGATGTGGGGATTGGGGTGCACAAGGGTGATCTGGGCTGGGGCCATGGGGGTCAGAGGGTGGGAGGGGGATCTGCGGCATGAGAGAGTGGGACGGGGTGCAGTATCAGGGCAGCGCTTATCTCTAGCGGCTCCTGAAAGGAGCGGTATATCCTCCCTTCAGCTCCTATGCTGCCCGTCTGCAGGCACCGCCCTGCAGCGCCCATTGGCTGCAGTTCCCAGCCAATGGGAGCTGCGGGGGCGGTGCTTGGACCAGGGCATCATGTGGAGAGGAGCCCCCTGGCTGCCCCATGTGTAGGAGCCAAAGCGGGTAGCCACTCCAATAGCCATGTGGAGCAGCCCCCAACCCTGCTCCCCAGCTGAAGCGCCGGAGCAGGGCAAGCCCCAGACCCCGCTCCCCAGTGTGAGCTTGAGGACTGGATTAAAATGGCTGGTGGCCAAATCCGGCCTGTGGGCCGTAGTTTGCCCATCCCTGCCCTTTACCCACATGTCTACTTATCCTTCAGACCATCTCTTCAGCCACCTCCCACCACCCAGCTCTGCCTCTCTGCCCATCCCCCTCCCCTACAACAATCCCACTTGCTCCCAGTCCCATAGGAGAGTAACGTTTGGAAAATCTGGATGTATTTTCCACCTTTCCAGCGTGCTGCAGGTTTGGCTCTTTCGGCAGGAGGTCAGTTGTACGGCAGTGCGGCCAACGCTTGGTATTAAATGGCGAGTGTCATGCTATTTGGTGTTTTACTTAAAGCTCCAGCTGCTGGAGTCATGGTACGGTGTGAGACTTTCAGCTTTCATTCTTAACAAAGGTACCTTTTTGGCTCTTGTGGCTGCAGAGAAAAGATTGAGAATGTGACTCCTAAAGGTGCAGAAACCAAGAGAGGAGCCGAGACTCCAATTCATTGTTGTGAAAAATCTCATGACTTTTTATGCCAGTCACATGATTTTTCCAGGTGTGGGGCTGGCAATGCGGCCGCCGGCTTCCTTGCGCTGCATCTCCTCACTCTCTTGCATCTGTCCAGCAATGGGCCAGCACCGCGTGCTCAAACCATCACTCCACGGACCCGCCTCGTGATCCCCCAGTGACTGCTCTGACCACCGTCGTAGGCAGAGGCCTAGAGTTTAAGGCCAGAAGGACTCCCTGGTCTGACCTCCTGCTTATCACAAGCCACCTCCACCACCCAGCACCCACCCACTAAACCCAACAGCCCAGATGAGGCCAAAAACCCACAGGAGACGAGACTATCACGAGCCAGAGGCAGGAATGACGGAAGGGCCCCAGTGCTCGTGGCTCCCGCAGTGGGTCTCCGGCCCTTGGGAAGGAAAGGAACACAGCAGCCGATACCCTGTAATTCTTCCCAGGACTCCAGCTGTCTGTGTGGTGCGTCCTCCCTGCTCCACAGCTACCGTGAAGCTAAAATAATTACATGGTGGATTACAGCGTTGCCGGCAGTAGCCGAGATCTGTTGATTTGCATGACGCAGTTGAAGGAGTGTCTGACCTCAGAGCCCCAGGGGACGGGCGAACTGAGGATTTTCTGTCTGCAGTTCACCCCCCTCGAGCCCGGCGCCCTCTCCCACCCGCCCTCCGAGCCGAGCGAGAGTCAGTTTTCATGAGGCACGAAGGGAGCGTCAGGTCAATTGAGACCATTCCTGGGACTCTGGCCGCTGGGACTGGAGGCCTGTTTTCCCAGCCCAGGTTTGTGCCTCCTCTCGGCGAGCGGCTAGTTGGATGCAGATGTCTCATTCTCCTCAGAAGTTTCCGCTTTCCCATAGCCCCTGGCAGTCCTCTCCCCTCGTGCCCTTTGTGATACTTCCCTCACCCCAATTTCCCTTCATCCTTCTACAGCGCCATCTGCCCTCTGTAGCTAGGCCCCAGAGCTCTCCCCCATCATCCCTTGAGAAAGGGTTTAGCTCTGCTTCCTATCAGAGCAGAGGTGCAACCAGCAGAGCTGAGTGGAGCGTGTGAAGGTCGCCGGTTCTATGCCATGTCTTAGGAGGCATCCTCATGCCAACATGTTCCCACTCAAACTGGGGACACGGTCAGTGGGGAGGTCGGGACTGCCCCGGGATTGGAGGAGGGTACAGGAGGAGGCTCCTTCGATGTATAATAAGATTCAGCTTCCTTTCGAATAAGTTCCCACGCTTGAGGGTGTTCCCCAGGTCCCAAGAGACTGAGCACAGGGGAATCCATCACGCTCGAGGACTGCAGGCGTGTCCCAAGGGATGATAAATCATGGAAAGTGGAGCCTGTAGGAGCCTGCATTCCTGCTAAAGAGAGGACTGGCCGCACTGTGCAGATCTCGTTTGCAGCCCCAGGCAATTTGGAGGCTGCTCAGATGGGGCTTGGATTTGTTTCAGGCCTGTGAGCAGCTCATAGAAAAGTAAGAGCAGAAGAGCTGCCATATTGGGCCAGTCCAATGGTGCATCTTGCCCAATAGTCTGTCTTCCGACAGCGGCTGGTATCAGACGCTTCAGTGGGAATGGACACAACAGGGCAATGATCGAGTGACCCATCTTCTGTGGTCCAGACCCAGCTTCTGGCATTGGAGGTATAAGGACACCCAGAGCATGGGGTTGCATCCCTGACCATCTTGGCTAATAGCCATTGATGGACCTATCCTCCAGGAACTTATCCAGTTCATTTTTGAACCCTGTTATAGTTTTGGCCTTCACAACATCCCCTCGCAAGGAGTCCCACAGGTTGGCAGTGCATTGTGGGAAGAAGTACTTCCTTTTGTTTGTTTTAAACCTGCTGCCTATTCATTTCACTGAGTGACTCCTGGATCTTGTGGTATGTGAAGGGGTAAATAACACTTCCCTATTCACTTTCTCCACAATAACTCCAAGATCTCTCTCTTGAGTGGTAACAGCTAATTTAGACCTCATCATTTTATAGGTAGAGTTGGGATTATGTTTTCCAATGTGCATTACTTTGCATTTATTAACAGTGAATTTCATCTGCCATTTTGTTGCCCAGTCACCCTCTGCTTTGGATTTAACTAGCTTGAGTAATTTAGTATCCTCTGAAAACTTTGCCACCAACCTGTTTACTCCCTTTTCCAGATCATTTATGAATGTGTTGAGCAGCACTTGACTCAGGACACATCCTTGGGGGACACTGATATGCTGCTCTCCATTCTGAAAACTGATCATTTATCCCTATTTGTTTCCTGTCTTTTAACCAATTACTGATCTATGAGAGAACCTTCCCTCTCATCCCATGACAGCTTACTTTGCTTAAGAGCCTTTGGTGAGGGATCTTCTTAAAGGATTTCCCAAAGTTTGAGTACACGATATCCATCTGATCACTCTTGTCCACATGTTTGTTCACTCCCTCAACTAATTCTAATAGATTGGTGAAGCATGATTTCCCTTTACAAAAGCTGTGTTGTCTCTTCCTCAACATTTTACTCTTTTACTCTATTGTTTAGTCATGGAGGTGTTTTTTTCGTCCTCTTTCTATTTTTTTTAAATTTGGGGTATTTATTTAATTTGAGCCTCTATTATAGCGTTTTTAAAAAGTTTCCATGCAGCTTGCAGGCATTTCACTCTTGTGACTGTTCCTTTTCATTTAACTAACCTCCTTATTTTTGTGTAGTTCCCCTATTTGAAGTTAAATGCTACTGTGGTGGGCTGCTTTGATATTTCCCCCCAAGACAGATGTTACATTTAATTACATTAGGGTCACTGTTACTCAGCGGTTCAGCTATATTCACCTCTTCGACCAGATCCTGTGCTCTCTTTAGGACTAAATCAAGCATTGCCTCCCTCTGTGGGTTCCAGGAGAAGCTACTCCAAGAAGCAGTCCTTTATGGGGTTTAGAAATGTTATCTTTGCCTCCCCATGTGTGCCTAGTCACTGTGGGGATAGTTGAAATCCCCTATTCTTACTGGGTTTAGTAGCATCCTCCATATGAACTGAGATCCCTCAGGAGAATCTTTCCTGAGCTCCCTCAGCCCCAGTCAAAGCCAATGTTTCTAAGCGCTCCTGGCAGGGTGGTCATGGCTTCTGTGTATCCTCCCCCTTCAGCTCCCCAATAGCAGTGCTTCCTATGCCCCAATTCAAGGGGCAAACCCAACCTGGTAGAGTCTCCCAGGAATATTACTGGAGTATCAGGGGCCACCTGAGCAGTCATCCCAGTAGCTGCAGAGTGACTCCCCTGCAGTGCGTGGCTCAGATCCCCAGCTGGCCTCGATGGGTTCTACTGGAGCTGGCGGCTTTACGGGAGCTGAGGGATCGGGATTTGAGAGCAGCCCGGTGTCACCATTCTCTGGTCAGGGGTCACCGCTGGGCTCTGCATATGCCCCGGGGGCAGAGCCGTGCTACTGTTGGCAAGTGCAGAGGTTCCCCCGTTGTGCCTCAGTCCCCTAAGGGAAAGTCAGAGAAGGGCAGCACAGACAGTTGCGGGGTAGGGGAAGGGAATCTCCCGTCATCCGCCGATCTGAGAGGAGAGCCAGACCCGTAGGCACAATGCGTTCAAAGGACCAGCCTGGCATCTTACATTCCTAGCTTCGCTGGACACTAAAACCAGGGTCTTAATAAAGACCTGGGATTTACGGCTGGTTACAACAACCTGTAACCCACTAGCGCTCTTTTTGTCCTGTGACTACAGGCCCCTTCACGTCCAATGGTCCCTTACAAGACATGCTGACCACTTATGCTAGACCAGGGTGCGACGGTGCTGTTCCTGGCGGGACCCAACTGAGAGCGTCAAGTCAGGACAAATTGCTTTAAACAGGACATTTACAGTCCTAAGCTGAGGTTCCTCCACCTCTCAGGCAAACCAAACCAGCCAAACAGAAAAGACTTTGGTTTCGCCCCACTGGCTAGCCACACGTCACACAAGCAATTCCCTTAGACACTCCAGTTTTCCAGTATCACCACCAACAGCCACCTGTCCTGGGGACAAATGGTTATGAAAACCAATACCCCAAATAAAGAAAACGGTTCTTCCCAATTCCAAAGAATGAGGCCCCAGACTCAGGTCAATATACAAATCAGATCTTACCCACAAATCACACTGTTGCCAATCCTTTAGAATCTAAAACCTAAAAGTTTAATGTAAAAGGAAAGAAAGATCTAGGTGAGGGTTAGGAACGGTTAAAAGAAATCAATTACATGCAGTAATGGCAAATTCCTTGGTTCAGGCTTGCATCAGTGGTAAAATAAACTGCAGGTTGAAATCAAAGTCTCTGGAATGCATCCCCTATAGGGATGGGTCATCAATCCTTTGGCCAGAGCTTCCATTTGTAGCAAAGTGCCCTCCAGAGGTAGGAGCAGGACTGGAGACTGGAGACTGAAGACCAGATGGAGGGGCTGCAGCAGGTTTATTTATAGTTTTCCCCAGGTGCAAGAATCTCTTTGTTCCTGCTGTGGAAAGTTCAGCCCCATGGAGTTCTGGAGTCACAGGGGCACATCACATGACCAGGCATGATTTAGGATTTCCAGGTGGCAGCCATTGCCCCCCATCTACCTTGCATGTCCCTGGTAGACTTCTCACGTGGATTGGAGCTTTCCAGGCTCCCAATGAGTCCATTGTGTAGCTGATAGTCCTTAATGGGCCATCAAGCACCGTAAGCAAAGCTAACACCAAGTGGTCTGGAATGTTCCCAACAGCCTAGCACAATATTTGGAAAGACAGACAGTACAGAGCCAATATCCATAACTTCAACTACAGAATTGATACACACATACCAACGGCATAGTCATAATCAGCAGATCATAACCTGGTCTGAGACACCTTATCTGGCCCCCTTTACATAAGATTTGGGGCCACTACAGGACGTTGGTTGCACCAATGATCTATATGATCCCAGATAATTTCAGTAACGTGACAGGGGTCTCCAAAATTTTTGAGACTAGGACCATATTACATTTTTAAAGAGGCTTCGCGGGCCACTGCCGCGGCCCCTCCCCCTTTGCTCCTTCAGCCACGTCGCTGCTGCACCCCCCCCTCTTTGCTCCTTCGGCCTCTGCCATGGCTCCCCCCTTTGCTCCTTTGGCTGCGCCACAGGGGCACGCACCCTTTTGCTCCTCCAGCCGCACTGCGGAAGAGCTCACCCCTCCGCACATGGGGCCGCCGGCAGCAGCTCACATGGAGGGGAGGCAGCGGTGGCTTCTCCACTTGCCTGCTCAGCAAATCGTCACCGTGGGCCGGCCCCGGCCCCCAGGCCATAGTTTGGAGACCCCTGGCTATACTATCTGTTCGACCTCATGGCGCTCTGAGTGCTTTTCCCAGGTGTGAAGAGCTCTGAGCTTGTCTCTCTCATCAACAGACATTCGTCCAAAAAGAGATATTGCCTCCCTCCCTCCCTCCACTTTGTGTCTCCGGTAGGTAGCTCAGCCCTCCCCTCCTGTCTGGGCAGCCTGTCCGGCCCGATATCCCTGCGTATCCATCATTCCTTCGAGAGCATTAATACATATAGTTCACAGTGGTATTCATCACCAGGGGGTCATCGGCTTGCAAAGGAGACCTGACTCGATACACTTTGCTCACGCAGTAACATGATGCACGATCACCTGCTTATCCCTTGAGGTTCAGCCCCCTTATAGGCCACAAACCTTTGTTACATTTTTTTTACCATCTTTACTTGAATCCTCTATCAATGCCCTACAGTCTTCAGATCTCCCCGCCCTCTCCCTTCCTTCCCTTCTCTCCCCCACCATCCTAGCGGAAAACAAAGTCAAAGGCAAAGAGGAAAATCTGTTTCTTTTTACTGAACGGCTAAGTTGCTCTTTTGTCCATGCAGTTCCAAGCTCTGCTGGGGAAAAAACTCCAGGCAATCCTGACATTTGCAATGTGGGGAAGCGAAGAAACAGAGGCTTTTCCTAGCAATAGCAACCAGATCAAAGATCTTGGGTTACAGCTCACCCGGCTCTCACTGAATTGGGATTGCTACCTGTTGGCAAGTTGGCTTGACCGGCTCCCCCAGACAAGTGGATCGACATGCTGCTCATAGAAGAGAGAAGCCGGGTGTCGTGGCCTATCCCTGCTGTGGGCTGGAGCGTGGAGCGTGGTTTTAGCACTGGCAATCATGCATGTGATGCACTGAAATGTGTCGCTTGGTTGGGTGGGTGGTGTGTGCAGGGTGGGGTGGGTTGGCGTATCGTGTCTCCTTGGCTGCAAGGGATTCTGGTATAACTCAGTGACAAAAGGGGTGTCATGTCTCCCTCTAGTGGCTGAGTCACTCAAAGATAATGGCTTAGTACTGCTGCAGGCTAATGGAGTTGGGTAGGCAGTGTGGCTTAGTGAGAAGAGCAGTGGAGTAGGGCTCAGGAGCTCTTCCTCTGACCTTGGGCCAGTCCCTTCTCCTCTCCATGCCTCTGGTTCCCCTGCCACCCTTTGTCAGTCCCATGCATTGAGACTGTCTGGCAGCTCTTTGTGACCAGGACTGTTTGCACGAAGCGTGTTGAGGCTGGGGGAGAATGGCCAGGATCTCACCTATATACACTGTGCTTGGCAGCCTGGTGGGATGCAACCTAATGCAGGCAAGGCGGGAGCTTGCATGATGCTGACGTCCCCCCAGACTAAGGGTGCCAGGACCCCACATTGTCAAGGTGGTGCAGAGCCCTGGGGAGAGGCAGTTTTCAGCAGCGAGGGGGAGCTGTGCCCGGCTCTGCTTACCCGAGAACCCACCTCCCCTCCTCTCCAACCAAGTCCCACCCACTGCGCTCCCTGTGCTCCTCACCTCCAGCTCAGATGACAGCTTCTCTCTCCGCCTGGGGCTGACGGGGTGGGGACTCAGAGAGCTCATAGCAGCCCCCAGGTCCAGCCCAGGACCCGGGGTACTGGCTGCCTCTGCTCATCTGGACCAAACGCAAAGGCTCAGAGATGATCTAGTAGGCCCCTAGGGGTGGCTGTACTAGAGAAATGAGGTTTTCATGGACCTGGCTAACAGCCTACAAGTGTCCACAGAGCACTGCGTATCCACACCCTACCAGCTTTCTTCCTGGTTAGAACAGAGTACCCTTGTGGACAGGTAGAGATGAACTGGGTAACTGCACCCTCCCGGTGACTGTGTGAATGGGGATTAGGTGAACACTCAAGCAGTCCTCCAAGTGCTAGCCCACAGTGCACCACTCACTGGCCAAATGGCCTGTCTGGTCTATTTCCTCCACTCCGCTGGCTGGCTGGAATGGAAGCTGCTCCTCTCAACATGGGGTGATGGGACTCATCTGCAGAGCAATCAGCTCCCACCACGGGGACCTGTGCTTCAGGGAATGCCGGGTGTGGTCGTCACGTGCTGGGATCGCTGGCTGGGTAGAGCTGGGTGCCGTGAGGGGAGCTGACTTGCACAGGGAGTTCTTGGCAGAGGCTGGGCTAAATGTTGGGTGTCCGGGACTCCCGGGTACAGCCACTGGCTTGGCCAAAGAAATGTGAAAGGAAGCAACAAGACTACTGAGCCCAGAACGAGACCCTCCAGTGAGGACCCAGCTAGTGAGCCTCCCACCAGACCAGGCCAGCTGCCCTTTGCTGGGTGAGCACCGGCGGATAGAAAAGCCAGAGATCCCCCTGGGCAGTGGCAGGGAAGGAACCGGCACACCCCGAGAGGCGGCAGTCGCTTGTCAGAGAGTCCTGCCCCAGCCATGCCTCCTTTGTGTGAGTTGTCAGGCCGGACATCCCGCACTGGCCCAGATAAATGGTACCTGTCTTGCTAAGGTCCAAATGATACAGCAGAGACAGCGGTGGGCCTGCACAGACAATGAGGGAGGCTAAATTGCACAGTTAGCTCTGGAGGCAAGCGAGCCTGCAGCTCCGCCAGCCAAGAAGCGGGAGAGAGCCTGGAGTGAGGGACTCCGCTCTCTGGGCCGACCCCGCAGTCGCTGCGTGGGCTTTGCCGGGCTAGCACGACAAAGGATGGAGCTGGTAATAACAGGGCTGAGCACTTAGCGCACAGTGCTTTGGGCTTTCAAAGTGCAATACAGACATTAGCTCATTAAGCCTCTCATCTCCCCAGGACCATTAAACCACGACTAACCGGCCTGTGCCCTCAGACACCACCCAGCTACGGCCTCTGGAGAGAGATCCGTGGCTCCTCAGATACCATTGTCTTAAAAGCAGACTTTTTAATAGCATCAGTTCGTGATCCCCAGTTTACAGATGGGGAAACCGAGACATCGACTGGGGAAATGACACGGCCAAGGTCACCCCAGGAAGGAGAACAGGCCTGGAAATCAGACTCCCGGATCTGTGTGCAGGTTCCCATCGTCAGGGGATCCAAGTGTGGATGAGACGAGAGGAAACCAGCGAGCTAGTCTGCAGCAGGGCCTTGCTTTCCATGGTGCTGAAAGCTGTCTCCCGCTATCCCTGGGCTGGTTACCAACTGCTCAGCCGGGAGGAGAGAAGTCTTCAGGGCCTGGCATAGGGAGGCCATGGGCCATGGCCTTGGGCCCCTTCGCTTGCCACTGCTCCATGCTTACGGCCCCCCCAGGGCTAGCACCGGCTCTGGGTCAGCAGCACAAAGTGGGCGCTGGCCGGGCTGAAAAGCAGTGCAGGGGAATGGCACCAGTGTGGACAAACCCTGCCCTGTCCCATTGACATCCGTTCCGAGTGCGGCTCCCTAGATCGTTCTGCTGGCTCGTCAGTCCCATCACCTCACCCCTCCGCTGGCCGCTCCCTGCTCCCCGGCTCCAACACAACATACGTGCCTTCACACTCAAAGCCCTCCGTGGCCCGTCCTCACTGACCGAGACACCCGCTCCCACCTCCTCATGAGGCCAGCCTCCATCGCCCCCATTTTCAAATGAGCCCCCGAGTCCTTTCTCCCAGGCTGCCCCATAGGCCTGGAATGGGCTCCCTGCGAGCATCCACAGTGCTACCTCGTGGGCCACCTGCAGGGCCCTCCTTGCAACGCTCACTTTGCCGCGAGGCCTCTCAAAATCTTGACGATGGTTAGGCTCATGCGCTGAGTCTGCTGCCTGGCATGGGACTGGCCAGACTGGGTCAGACCAATGGTCCATCCAGCCCAGTGTCCTGTCTGCTGTCAGCAGCCAATGCCAGGTGCCCCGGAGGGAGTTGTCGAGTGATCCATCCTCTGTCATCCAATCCCATCTCCATGCAGTCAGAGGTTTAGGGACACCCAGAGCATGGGGCTGTATCCTTGACCACCTAGGCCAGTAGCCACTGATGGACGTATCCTCCGGGAACTGATCTCCTTCTTTTTTGACCCCATTATAGTTGTGTCCTTCACAACATCTCCAGGCAGCGAACTTCACAGGTTGACTGTGCGTTGTGTGAAGTATTGTCTCCTCGCTTCCTTGTTAGTTAGTCTTTAAGGTGCCACAGGACTCTTTGTCACTTCTGCAATACCAGACTAACACGGCTACCCCTCTGATTCTTGCTTCCTTGTGTTCTTCTTTCTCTCCTTAGCCATATCTTGTCTCACGTGTCATATTTTGTAAGCTCTTTGCTCTGTCTTTATGCAGCAGTCGGTACAATGGTGTTGGGGGGTCACTGTCCTACTCCATGCCCGGGGATCTTGGGCACAGCTACTATACAAATAAACAATGACAGTGATACTAAATCCAAGTCTGAGCTTCCTCTCCAAGCCTGGCTGTGTGGGTGCTGGTTATGTAGCTGGAAACCAAGCAGGAGCTGGGCTGGGGAAGTCTCTGGACAGAACCAGAGTGAGATCAGCTGTTTCTAAGTTCTAATAAAGTTCCTTGTTCAGTGCTGGAGGAAACTGGCAGTTCCTTGCCATTGCACTTGACAGGTTGCTGTGAGGGGTCCCTGCAGAATCTCTCTATCTCTGTCCAGAGGGTTACGCCCCTTTCTTATATCCAGGGGGCAGGGTGCTGAGCAACCATGCTTGCTGTAATGAATTGGAAACACTCACTTGGCATCTTTATGCAGGGCTCTAACTCCTTACAGCTTACGTGTAGATGCTGCTGTCCTGTTACAATCTCTGCCTTCACCTGCCCTTATAGAGCTGTATGAAAGTGAGCAAAGTTTCATCCTTCCAACAGCCTCTCTGCATCTGCGAAGTCACACAGCTCACCCCGACTTGAGTTTATCCCTTACCAGGAAAACCACAAGGAACCTACAGTAAGTGCACCATGAATGGCAGGATCCCTGCTGTCCCAGCATCATGAGCATTCATCTAGCATGCTATCCAGCTATTCTTTAGGAAGGGATCCAACTCCTTCTGAGAGGGCATTATGAATTGTCTGTGCCTGATATATTGGGGATAATGTGCATTCATTTGTTTTATTCCTTACAGCTCCCTGCAGTTGGTTTAAAATGATGTTTTTGTGATGATTACCTAGGAAACTAATTTCGGAGAGATGTGATTGGTGAACGAGGATAAAGCTTGAAATATCGCCGTGCATGAAAGATACTGAGAAATTAAGGGCACAATTGCAAAGGTGACTTTTCTGGGTATATACTTTTAAGAAGCCAGGACATTAAATGCTAAGAACAAACTAGTTTCTCATTTACCTGTGATTTTCAGCATATGGGAAGTGATGGTGCCAGATGATCATTTCTCATTATGGAAATAAAACTACAACCGTGCTCTGCAGGAATGGACCAAAATGCTAATGCTCCCAAAGTGTGTTGGTGGAGAATGTTACTGTGTAGTTGAGAAGCGCTGAGACCTCTGTGGTTGCACATGTTTGTGAGTCATGTGTGGTGATGTGTATGTGAGTGTGTGCGTGAGCGTTTGTTGATGGGGATACGTATTGCGTGTCTGTGCACGTCTGCATTTGTGTGTGTTACGTATGCGTTTCTGTGTGCACAAGTATGTGGAAAAGTGTGTTATATGAATGTACTGTGGGGGGCAGGGAAGTACACCCATGATTTCTGTGCATTTCCTATTTCTCAGCAGCCGGAGCTGCTCCGTCTTATATATGAAAGATATCATCAAGAGGCGCTTACACAAGAGAAACCATTTCAAATGAAAAGCAGATGTTAAACGCCCCTCTGCCCTGCAGCAAACTGCTCTGTGGCGCGGTAACATTTCATTTACTCGAGAATGGTTATGGAAGGCGAAAAAATGCTTTAGATCTTGCCATAAACTGACAGGACCGCGCTGACAAACCCAGGGCTTGAATGTAACGTCCCTGGGCCACAGCAGTGCTCTGGGACACCAGCTGGGCATTATCTGACCTCCTGCCAATGTGAGCTGTTCAATCCAAGAGTGGGGCACCGAGGTAGAGCCCCTGGGAATGACAGCTGGCTCCACAGGTCGATTTCAAAATAGCTAAGACCAGGTAGAAGGTATATCAGTGACATCACGAGCAATTCAGCCAATGATCAGACAGGTAGCGTTAGCTCATAGGGATGAAGCGGGTTTGGGATTGTTTCACAGTTTGCAAATGCAGTTGAGGGAGCATGGGGCAGGGGGTGAGGTGGGGAGGTGCTACATGCAATGGGAGGTGGGGAACTAGTGACATGATGCGATGGGGATGTGGCAGCAGGGGAGGAAATGTAGACAATTGGCCAGGCTGGAATGGAGGAATGTAAAGAAGAGCTACTATTGTTAACTGTGCAAGCCCCACCTAAAGGAGAATCACACTAGCAGTATAGGGCCTGTGATGCATAGATGAGCAGTTCTGAGTCCTTCCTGTGGAGGGCAGTGGTGCATATACACACTTGCCAGTTTAGCTGGGCATTTAGACAAACCTGCAGTTATGATTCTCCATTGCCTCACACCTTGTGAAGCTATTTACATCCGCCCCAAATGGCTCAGTGTCTTCTCACAGTTACACAGAGTGACTCCAGCGTGAATTCAGAGTAACTCCACTGGCGCACATGGCTGGATTTATACTGAGAGCACTGCGTGTTAAATAACAGAAGGGGAAAAGACAGAAAGGGACGCAAACTCCAGTGACTTGCAAATAGATTTGGAGGTCTGGTCTACACGTAAAAGTTATTTTGGCATAACTTTGTCGGTCAAAACTACTGCTCTGACTGATGTTGCTATCTGACCCAGCCCCCGGTTTAAATGCAGCTGTGTCACTGGAAGAATGCTTCCGTTAATGTAGCTGGCATCCTTCAGGGAGGTGTCTGATGGGAAAAACCTCTTCCGTCAGTATAGGCCAGGGGGAGACAGCCTACAGCACACATGCCAAAGGTGGCACGTGAGCTGATTTTCAGTGGCACTCACACTCCCCGGGTCCTGGTCACCGATCCAGGGGTCTCTGCATTTTAATTTAATTTTAAATGAAACTTCTTAAACATTTTAAAAGCCTTATTTACTTTACATACAACACTAGTTGAGTTCTATATTATAGACTTATCAAAAGAGACATTCTAAAAACATTAAAACGTATTACTGGCACGCAAAACTTTAAATTCGAGTGAATACATGAAGACTCGGCACACCGCTTCAGAAAGGTTGCCGACCCCTGGTGTAGGCTGTCTCCCCGCTATAGAGTAAAGCTGGCCCAGTAAGGTCGCTACACCAACCCCCATCTCTGTAGAGAAGACATACCCTGATCTAGGAACTCAGTGAGGTTTATGTGTTCCCAGGCTGTAGTCACAGAAAGGTGAACAAGTTCATTCTTTATTTGGGGAATTTTAACACACAACAGCCTCTTCGTTCATTATTTATTGGTGTCAGGGATTATAAACGAGCAATTCCAGCGCTAATTTGGAGATATTTATTCTGAAGCCTGTCACTTTGGAATTATCGAATTTGGCCTGTAAGCTCCATATGTGCTGGTTTCTTACGGGGGTTGGGGGGGGGGGGGGGCGGGGGAGAGCCAGTAATTATCTGCAGCAGGAAGGATCAAAATTCTAATGCCATATGTTCACTAACGATTCCACCAACTCAAATATATTTCCCCGTCAGGCATGGTGATGAATGGGGCTGGTCCTGGCTAAGACTTTCAACCCCCGCCCCCCCAGCTGAAATAAACACGTCTGCTAGATATGAGCATCCATTTCCCAAATGTGAATTCAAACTAGTCCCCACTGGTGAGACACATTTCCCCACCTCCCGGCCCCTTTTCAGTGTCCCTCATCCTTGTTGGAGCCCAGAGGATGGGTGGGGAAGGCATGGTGCAGCAGCGTGTAATAAGACTGGGTGATGGAAGCTATTGGGTTTCCATCCTGACTCTACCTATGATCCTTATCTAGGGTTGCCAACCCTCTTGGCTTGGCCAGGAGTCTCCCAGAATTGGGTTCAACCTCCCGGAGGCTATTGAAGCCAATCTGGGAGAGATCAGGCCACTAAAAGTCTGGCAGTGCAGCGGGGCTAAGGCAGGCTCTGGGTTTTTATGATTAGACAGTTTTTATGATTAGACAGTTGGCAACTTCTCCTTAACTGCCCCTCACCACTGCAGTGTCTAAGCACCTCAATCTCTACTGGGTTCATCCTCAGAGCACCTGGAAAGTGGGTGCATCCATTTTACAGAGGGAAACACTAGCAAGTCCCAGACTGGTGCTCTGACCACTAGTCCACTCTTCCACTACAGAAGCGGGCCTCGCTGGGGCCTGGTCCCAGCCAGGACTCCAGGAGAGCCTGCGTGCTGACACTAGTCAGCATTGGCCAATGAGTGTGAGAGGACACGCTCTTCCTCTGTGGCTTTGGGAGGCACCTGCAACCTCAGTTTCCCTGTCTGGAAAAGGCAGAGCTGCCGTGTGTCACCCCCCGATTCCCTGGCCACTTCAGGCCTGGAAAACGGGTGACAGCCATGCCTGGGCCTCCTGCTGGCCCCTCTGCGTGGGGGCGAGTTTTACCTCAGGAGAGGCCGAGGATGAATGCTGCCCCTGAGCCGAGGGCCCAGCACGAGGCCTTGTCCCACTTAAACCCTTCTTTGCGGCCACACGTGGAGGTGAGTGGGGCAAGGGCCTAGTGCGGGCTCCAAATGCCACCCTGATGGCCGACGAGGGCTGCTCTGTCGCCGGGCGTGGGGGATAAAAAGCCCCATGTCTGATGGTGGGGGGTGGCTAATGATGGAAATGTGAATTATGCTGCAGAAGCATTTGCAGTGGCCTTTTTTTTGTCACCCCCCCCCCCCGCCCCTTACTGCACACATGCTCCCCCTTCCTCTCCCCGCTGGCCCCTCCTCGCCCCTTTCCCCTTGTGCTCTTGGGACAGTGCAGTGCGGTGCCCTTCCTGGGCTGCTCTGCTCTGCGATTTCCCTCCCCCTGCCCTCTCGCAGATGTTCCGGCTGATTGGCGGGATGATTATCCGGGCGGGTGTAGCACGAACATTAATGATATCCGACAATAGCGGAGAGACATCAGTTCCAGATGTGGCGTTAGGATTAAAACCCACATGAATGAGACCATAATCTAATATGTTAATGCCACAGCACAATTGTCTGGCACTAGCAAATGATTCATATCATCACATGCCAGCAGCCAGGGCTCTTACTTGCAAGAAAATCTCCAGCCGGGAAAGAAAAGCAAGATAGAATCCTTAGCATTTCACGCACGCTGCCAGGGGTGAGAAGCTCCCAGTGAGCGTTCAGAGCCCCCCCACCTCCCCTCTCCCAAAAAACTCATTAACAGCAGGAATCCACCTAGAACAACTCCTTCATCTGTCAATGGATGGCAACCACCCTTGGGGGGAACATGGCAGTGCCCATGAATACTACATGACTGGTTAGGAGAAGAGGGAAAAAGGTACTGCAGGGGGAATACACGCTTTTCTGAAGCAGATCTCAAAGCACATCACTATCTTTAGTTATCCTCACAACACCTCTGGGAAACAGGGCAGTGCTATTCTCCCCATTTTACAGATGGGAAACTGAGGCACACAAGCAGCTAAATGGCTTATCCAAGATCATACAAGGAGTCTGTGGTAAAGCAGAGAATTGAACCTAGGTCTCCCAACTCTGAGACTCGTACTTTAAGAACATAAGAATGTCCATTCTGGGTCAGACCAATGGTCCACCTAGCCCAGTAGCCTGTCTGTTAACTGTAGCCAATGCCAGGTTCTTCAGAGGGAATGAACAGAACAGACAATCATCAAATGATCCATCCTCTGTCATCTAGTTCTAGTATTTGGCCGTCAGAGTCTTAGGGACACCCAGAGCATGAGGTTGTGCTCCTGACCATCTTGGATAATAGCCACTGATGGACCTGTCCTCCAGAAATTTATCTGATTATTTTTAACCCAATTATTCTTTCATCCTTCACGACATCCCCTGGCAGTGAGTTCCACAGGCTGATTATCCATTGTGTGAAGAAATACTTCCCTCTGTTTGTTTTAAACCTGCAGCCTATTAATTTCATTGGCTGACCCCTGGTTCTTGTGTTATGCAAAGGGGTAAATAACACTTCCCTACTCACTTTTTCCACAGCAGTCATCATTTAACAGACCTCTAGCATATCCTCCCTTGGTCATCTCTTTTTCAAGCTGACCAGTCTCAGTCTTTTTAATCTCTCCTCGTACGGAAGCCATTCCATACCCCTAATCATTTTTGTTGCCCTTTTCCATTTCTATTCTATTTTTTTTGAGATGGGACAGCCAGAACTGCATTCAGTATTCAAAGTGTGCATTATGATATTTATTGTCTTATTATCTATCCCTTTCCTAATGATTCCCAACATTCTGTTCACCTTTTTGAGGGCTACCTCACATTGCGTGGATGTTTTCAGAGAACTCTCTACAATGACTCCAAGATCTCTTTCTTGAGTGGTAATAGCTCATTTAGACCCCATCATTTTATAAGTATAGTTGGGATTATGTTTTCCAATGTGCATTATTTTGAATTTATGAACACTGAATTTAATCTGCCAATTTTCTTGCCCCATCACCCCGCTTTGGGGGATCCCTTTGTAACTCTTCACAGTCTGCCTGCAGAGTCAAGTATCTTGCATAATTTTGTATCATCTGCAAATTTTGCCACCTCATGGTTTACAACTTTTTCCAGATCAGTTATGAATATGTTGAAAAGTACTGGGCCTAGTACAGACCCCTGGGGGACACCACTAGTTACCTCTCTCCATTCTGAAAACTGACCATTTATTCCTACCCTTTTTATTGAGTCATGAGAGGACCTTCCCTTTTATCCCATGACTACTTAGTTTGCTGAAGAGATTTGGTGCGGGACCCTGTTAAAGATTTTCTGAAAGTCCAAGTACACTATACCCACTGGATACCCCTTGTCCACATATTTTTTGACTCCCTCAAATAATTGTAGTAGATTGGTGAGATGTGACTTCTCTTTACAAAAGCCATGTTGACTCTTCCTCAACAAATCATGTTCACCTGTCTGATAATTCTTTTCTTTACTATATTTCAACCAAAGTGTCCGGTACTGAAGTCAGGTTTGCCAGCCTGTAATTGCCATAATCACCTCTAGAGCCTTTAAAAAAAATTGACGTTACATTAGCTGTCCTTCAGGCATCTGGTCCAGAGGCTGATTTATAAGATAAGTTACATACCACAGTTAGTAGTTCTGCAATTTCACATTTGAGTTCCTTCAGAACTCTTGGGTGATACCATCTGGTCCTGGTGACATATTACTGTTTAATTGGTCAATTTATTCCCAAACCTCCTCTTTTGACACCTCAGTCTGGGACAGTTCCTCTGATGTGTTACCTAAATAGAATGACTCAGTTATATTTCCACATGTGACTTGCCAGAGTTTATGCTCCTTTCTATTTGCCTCCGTAGGATTTGACTTCTGTTTTTTAAAGGATGCCGTTTTGTCTAACTTCCTCTTTTACTCCGTTGTTCAGACCTGGTGGCATTTGTTTGGTCCTCTTACTATTTTCTTTTTCAATTTGGGGTATATATTTAATTTGAGCCTCTATTATGGTGTTCTTAAAAAGCTTCCATGCTGTTTGCAGGCATTTCACTCTTGTGACTGGTCCTTTTCATATCTGTTTAACTAGCCTCCTTATTTTTGTGCAGTTCCTCTTCTGAAGTTCAATGCTACTGCAGTGGGTTTCGTTGGTATTTTTCCCCTTCCCAAAGATGTTAGATTTAATTATATTACAGTCACTATTACCTGTATACTACCCAATGTCTTAAGGCATTGGACCACCTAGGAACCAGAGTAGGCTCTTGCACAAGACACGGAGGCTAACCCTGAATCTCTTGTGCAAAGTGCCAGGGGATGTCGAATATACAACAATGCAGTGCACAGCACCTCTTATCACCTTGCTGGGGCTCTGGCTTAAAGGGTTGGGCTGGGCTGGGCTGGGCTGGGCATATCAAGTGGGGTCCAGACCCAGACCAGTTCTATTCCATATCTTGACTTTAGTGAGGCTTTTGATCCTGTCTCACACGACCTTCCCCTAAACAAACTAGGGAAATATGAGCTTGATGGAGCCAGAGAACTGGTGGGAAAATGCTCCCGAAGAGTAGTTTTCAGTGGCGGCCAAGGAAACCCCCTCAGGACTTGGCCCAATAGACTTCACCAGCTTTGTGAGTGTCCTGAAGAAGCAAAGTCTCCCCAGTCATGGGTGGGCTTCAGGCAGCACCCAGGAAAAGCTGACAATGTCTGTCTCACGGCCTCAATTTCCCCTCCCGGAAAGCACCATGCTTCCTTCCTCCTGCAGGACTTCTCGCTTGTTTGTTTAGCTCATGAGCACTTCAGGGCAGGGACCATCTCTTGCTCCATGTTTGGACAACAGGGCCGTGATCTCAGCCGCCCCCGGTGATGCCAACAGCATTAAACTGATGCATGTTCTAGGATTGTCTAGAAAATCATGTGGGCCAACAAATCCCATAGAGCCCCTCTCCACCCGAGGCATTTCAGCAGTGAGTAGAGAATTTGGTCGATCCTTATTTGCACTTGATTAGTACATCCATCCATAGTACATCCATGGACATGTCAGGGACCACGCAAGATAGACAGATAATTCACAGCCCGAGCAAACATGCCAGCATCTCTCCCTTTCTCTGAACGGAGCCCTGCTGAGTTCCCATCTAGCATGGAGACTTCACGCCCTTTTACAAAACACAACACGCTTGTATCTTTCTAAATAATCACCATTAACCAGCCCCCCGGGGATAAACAGGAGTGGGACCGAGCTCATTCTCAGCTGCATTAGCCGGGCTTTTTGATTAGGCTTATTGGTTTGTTTTCTAGTGTCAGTAATTCATGGCGGCTTCCCCAGGCATTAGTGTGAGTTAGCTGGCGGGGAGAGTCGGGACTTCTGGCGTCTTTTCTTGAGTCTTCTGCTGAGCTGACTGCGCTGTCACCTCGGGCAAGCCCATGACCTGCTCTGCCTCAGTTTCCATATTTGTAAGATGGAATCAGTAGCACAGAGGACAGATGCCCTGACTCCCAGTCCTGCACCTTCTCCCACTTCCTTCCACTCTTTACTCACTACGGCGGCGTGTGCCTCTGGCTGATGTGGATCTGGCTAAGCTGCTTCCAGCGTGGGGGACAAACTCCTGGTTGTGGGGCTTGGCTAGTGCGCTGTAAACAGCAGTGCCAGTGTTAGCCTCAGGGTAGGCTCCTGAACTCAGACCCAGGGGTCAGGTGGGCTGGAAAGCCTGAGCGTCTGCCTAACCCGCGACGTCTCCACTGCTGTGGTTAGTGGACGAGCTTGCGTCTGTCTGCCTGGGAGGGGGCGCTCGCTGCCAGCTGTGCCGAAGACAAAGTTTGAGTGACGAGCCCACCCAAGGCCTCGGCAATGGCTGTGCAGGAAAGCAGCACTTCCCCTTCCCTGGCCAAGCCAGCAGATACTCCTCTAAGGACACGGGAGTCCAAATACTAACCAGGGACCAGGTAGAAATCCACAGCTCGCCCTTGTTACCCACCCCACTTCAGAACGTCACCGCCTCCTGCTCTGGAAATAGCTCCCCCAACAACTGGCGGAGAAGGAAAATCTCCATTAGCAGCATAGGGTCTATGACACACATAGGCACCGCTGCTCTTGCCCAGCAGGGGACAGTGCCGCCCAGGCACGTGCGCATCCTCGTGGGCGCGCGCACACACACTTGCTAGTCAGCTCACTTCTGCTCTTCAAAGTGCTCTTTGAATTTTAATTAACAACCCCCTGCAGGAGGCAGGTAAGAATCATGCTCCTTTAGAAGTGGAGGCAAAAACCAGAAATAATTAGCTCCTAGCTACTCAGTGGCAGACTCAGGATTCAAATGCAGGGCATCCTCTTCTTCAGTCTGAGCTCCCTCCTCCAGACATGGTGGCCAGCCGCTCCTCCCATGAGCGAGGAAAAATAAACCTCCCATTCTAGCAGCGTCCTGAGATGGACAGGTTGCAGCGGGTCCCACCTGCTCCGTTTATTAGCATGTCAAACCTGAAATAGTTCCATGGAAACAAAAGCCCCCTCCCCCAACCTCTGTTACCATTAAAAAAAAACCCCTCCCCCAGGAACAGCAGAGGTATTGGGAATACAGGATGATTACGATCAAATCCAAGAGACACTGACTGAGGGCATCGCTACGATTTGTGCTGGCTAACCGTTAATCAGAATAATAATGCCTATTGAGACAGCTGGTTTAAAAGGCTGTGATGTAGAAGTAAAAATTCCAATAAAACTCTATTAGCCCATCCCCATTACGCTAATGGTGCCTGCTGCTAAAAGCTCCCTTTTATAGACGTTCGTATTAATGGACTAATTACAGGAAATCAAATCCGGCGCTGAACATTATAGCGTAGGCTGATTAATTCGGCACGGTCCTCGCTGGTTTTTTGATTTAATGAATGCATTTCTTGATGTGCCAACTCTTTGTCTTGAACGGGGATTTTTGTGACAATTTTCAGCGTACTTAGTTGAAAGCAAAAGGAGAGAAAAACATGAATCTCTACGTCAACTCTTCAGCGGGAAAGGTAATTTTTCAAATGCATATGTCAAACCCTGGGACCAGACAAAGCAACCCACACGTCACAGGTGCAGCGGTGAAAAGATGATAGCCCACAGCCATTGTACAGTGTAATGGCATGGCACCCCGCTCTCGTGAGCGCCTCCTTCTGGGGCGAGGGGTGTCTGCAGGTTTTAAGCCGTTCCGGCCCTGGTATTGGACCGTATCTTCCTCCTCCCTGGAGGGAATGGTTTCACCCTCTTTGGGCCCTTTTGGCCCCAGCGGGGCCACAAAATAGTTCAGACCCCTCTCCAATTGACACGCCTGAGTAGCCCCGCCCCCTGTTTAAGGGTTGATGGGGGCTAAAAGGCGTAGGGATCACATCCTCCTTAAGAAGCTCTCAGCTCTTAGCCTTACTAGCAGGTCGCTAGGCTCAGCCCATGCATGGTCCGCACACGGCACCCCAGACGAACAAGCAGAGCACACCGCAAACACAGATACACCTGCTCCACACAGCAAACTTACCCAAGGGCAGGGGTGGAAGGAACTTAAAGGACTTACTGGTATTCCGGAGTCCTGAGCAGGGGGCGGGGCCTCAACCGGAAGAGGCGGGGCCTTTAAATCCCCGGGGCCTTTAAATCAGGATTTAAAGGGTCAGGGGCTCCGGCTGTGGTAGCGGAAGCTGGGAGCCCCGGGCCCTTTAAATCACCCCCAGAGCTACCAGCTGTAGAGGCGGCTGAGGGCCCTGGGGCTCAAGGGCAATTTAAAGGCTCTGGGGCGCTCTCCTCTCTGGTGCCAGGGAGAGGTGCAGATGCCAGGTGAGGCTGGGCCAGTTACCAGCTGCACACCTTGGCCAGCCTGCCTGAGTCCCTGACTCTTGCGGGACTGCCTGGAGGCTCTGATTGCACGGGGGAAGGCTGGCTCAGGTCACCGGGAGACCTCGCTGTGGGAGAAGGGTGTCTGGCAGCGGACCAGCATGTGGCAATTAGTCCTTAAGGCTCACATGCTTCCAGCCAGGCTAGGGACTGCTGCTAGTGGCTGGACTCCACAGGAGGCTTATAAAATTCAGGGCACCATGACAATCTCCCCAGGCAGGGGGATGCCTGGATCTTAGCCTAGGCCCACATTATCGAGAAGCTTGCTTCTCTCTCTCTAATCCCCCCGGGATCTCTACCTGTCCAGAGCCCTGGCTGCAAGGAGCGAGATCACAGGGAGACGGAGGCAGGGTGTTCTCGGGAGCAGCTTGCACCCTGGCCCTTTGCTCTGCTAGGGGTGGGATTGATGTTCTAACCTAAGTAGATGCAGATGCGTCTCTCTGCCTGGACCTTCCCCAGGGTGCCTGGCAAAGCAGACAAGCCAATGTCTGCTCTGTGGATCCAATTCTGGACTCAGGCACATTAATGCAAATCCGGGGTAACTCCTGACAAGTAGGGGCCGAATTCTGATTTTCATCCCAGCGGTGTCCATCCAGAATGATTCCACTGAAGTCAGAGGACCTGATCTGGCTTCACACTGGTGTTGCTGAGAACAGAAGCTGGGCCCTGTTGTCCTGAAGCCGGGGTCTGCAGGGACCAAGGTCCATCTGTCCCTCTTAGGAACATAGACCAGCTCAAGCCAGATGACATGCCCCAGGCCCCAGGGTGGCTGGTGCTGGGCAAACTGCCCACATCAGACACCTGGAACCCGCCATTATTTTAGGGGGGCATGTGTGTGTCTCTCTCTACCATCCAGGAGCAAGCAAGCAATGACACGCTGGGCCCAACCCATGCGAACTGGGAGCACAGGCAGGTTTGCCGGCAGTTAGTCTTGCTCTACCCGTCCGTTTGCAACCTCGGCAAGCAATAAGAGATGATGAAAATACTGACATTAATCAAAGCTCTAAATAGAACATAAAAAATGTCCCCTCCCCCTGCTTTCTTTTTGTGCTTTGCTAAATCCTGCCAATGGGGAAGGAGATAACATCTCCATTACAAACGGTTGGAGACCGGCGTTGCATTTTCCCGGCTCTCGCGTTTCCACAAGTGTCCCTGTTTCTTTTCTTTATGAACAGCCCTTTTGATTTCCTTTGCTTCCAGCCAATTTTAATTATCTCCCGGCTCCCATTGTCTGGCGAGGGGAAGCGGCAGAGATTCCATCGTCACACAGATCGGGCGTGGCGGGCAGAACCTGAACTCAAAAAAATAATCATTTGTCAAAATTCTCCGGCCCTGGGACTGGGCTTCTGACTTTGTCTGTGCTGCTTTGTCTGTCAAGACTCAGATCCGCAGCAGCTTTGCCTGAGTGTGTTCTTGTGCAATTTCCCTCAAGGTCAGAGGCAACAAAATTGGCCAGTTTGAAAGGTTATGAACTGCAGAGGCCAAATTAAGATTAAAGCAGCAGCAACAGTAGCAGCAGCATCTTATCCGTGATGAAAAGGTGCCAGCTGGAAAGGAGCTAAAGAACTTGCAGGATGAGCCTCAACTCCAGATATCCCCTTTGATTGAGATATTCAGTTACAACAACGATCAATAATCAGCTCAATTAGCAGGACCCCAAGGTTTGTGATTTGGGGCTGGTCACCAAAAGGTGAGCAACAGGGTTTTTTTCAGGTAGAAGATGGTTATCTGTAAGTCTGTCTACATGTAAACTCAGTGTTGTATTCTTCACAACGAGCATCTATTTATAGTCTGAGTGACATGCTCCTCAAGTGATTTCAAAGTCTACAGGGGAGACCCTAGACAGGAAAACCCAAGCAATGGGTTATCCTGTTTGCACGTGCAGACAACAGATTTTTGGACCATAACTTGTCCAAAGAGACAGAGACAAACTCCTCATCTTTCCACTGAGGATGCAAGAAGACAGTGGGCTGGTCTCAAGAAGGGTAGATCACAGCCAAAGATGGCGATAAAATGCTGGAAGGATTTGGGGTGTGTTTTTGATCTACATGACATAATCTCTTGACTCTTCACTCCCCTACTGAGTGTGTATTTCCCACAGGTAAAGTCCTTTGTAGTTGTACATGTTTACACAGCACACTGACACTAAACACAGTGACATACATTGCAGTCACTCTGAGCCACATATGGACACTCACAGACCCACCCCGTCCACACTGACATACATTTACACAGCGGCATACTGGCAAGACAAAGGATCAAACATGAACACCCTTGAAAGAGGAAAACCAAGGTGCACTGAGGCCATGGTGATCAAATCTCAGCGTTATCAGAATGGGTGACCATAGACTCCTGACACAAGCCCTCTATGGGGAGCTGAAATTCGGGAAGAGTGGTCCACAGAACAGCTTCAAAGACTGCCGTAAGCAGAATCTCAGCTCCGGTGGTATTGTAGTGTGGAGGTGTGGCCTCCCTCCGAGCAGTAGGGGGAGGCACTGCCCTCTGGGCCCAGCCGGGCGGAGCCAGATCTGCCTTGCCCCTCCCACCGGAAGTGGAGACGGGAACAGGAAGTATAAAAGGCAGAGCCTCTGGCTCAGTTGGAGCCAGGATGCCAAAGGAGAAGGACGTGGCCACTTACCAAGGACACACAGAGCATCTGTGGCAGAGGTGAGACTAGAACCCAGGTGCACAGGCCTGGGCTGTCCTCCTGGCCCTTACACTTTTAAGATTATGCAGGGCTTGGAAATGGCTGATTATTTCCAGCCCAGACGGGACCAGAGCACATTCCCGGGCCAGAGTGGGTTAGAGAAGCTGGGAAGGGCTTCTCTGAACCCTGCACGCATCTCGTCCGCATTAGCATCGTTTCCTACGACCCTAGGAAGTGCCAGAGAGGCTCAGCCCCACAGCCATAGCCCTGCGTGCTGCCTTTGATGGGGGCCAGCCCCAGTGGGCTCAGAGCAACATGAAAGAAATCCTTTAATGGCCAGTGATGGAATCTTTTGTACCATCGGGACCCTTTCCAAACTCTCTGCTGCTCTCAGCAGACTCACTGATTGGCTGCAGAGACTCAAGCCTCATGCCCATGTCCATCGGCATGTGCCATGTGGTGCAGAGAGGGGCATGTGCCATGAGCCTGCTGCGTGGAGGACGGGGGGCCCTGCCCCTCTCTGCATCGCAGGAATCTCGGGACAGGCCTGACAATGGCTTCTTCTTCTCCTCCTGGCTGTTGTTTTTTTGGGGCGGGGGAGGGGGCGGTGTAATTCTTTTCTGATTTTTAAGCTTTCATTTGATCTGACAGTTGCTCTGCGGGGGAATACCCCATCCCAGCACAAGGCCTGCAAGATAAAAGGAAACCAGGACCAGCCAACACATATTTTCCACTGCTTCCCCCTCAACCCCATTTTCTTGGCAAAGGACAAAAAGGGAACATGAGTGTATTTCTTCTTTCAAAGCCTGATTCTTTAAATATTGAACTGGGAGTGAATTCCCTTCTGGATGCCTGATTGCTGGCATGCATGTTCCCCTCGCACTGTCTAAACTGTAACAGCTGAGGGCTCGGGATTCGATTTGGGGGCACAATGGGGTTTTGTTAGCGTCTCGGGCTGGTCTCCAGCAGGAATACCAGTCTCAGATAGAAACACAGACATTCAGGGCAGGAGTGTTCTCGAGATCGTCTGATGCAGCTCCACCCTGCCGAAGCCGTATTACGACTTTCAGGGCTTTCCTTTTAATCTCTGTCTATTGCACCTGCCTCCCTACTCGTGACAATGGGTTTTCTTGGCTTTCCCATTGGTAACTTTGCTTTGAAAAAGGAACACAGGAGTTTGGCTTATGGGGTTTGTATGTTTGGGCTGGAAGGTGTGATTCCCGGACTAGCTCTGCAAGCCATGTGTCTGCGGCATCATCGGTGGCTAGGTGGGCTAGCCATGTGGGCTCGCTGCCCCGAGTACAATCCTGCTGACCCCTGAGTGATGGAGTTAGCCCCGGACACACTGCTAGTTCCAGCCGCTGTGATTTAGAGGGGGTCCCTCCGGGGCAGGTGGGAGGCCAGGTTGGGTGGGGAAGCTCGCTCAGCCATACCCCTGAGCGGCTGCGGTCAAGGCTGTCCCAGGATAACTGGAGATCTTCAGTCTCCAGAACGGTGAAATCCAGCATCTTTGGGCAACACTCGAGGAAAAGAAACAAAGACGCGTTGCTCCCGCCTGGGGTCCCAGCCGAGCAGATCTGAAAGCCCCTTTGCTGAAATCTTGGCTTCCGGTGGGTTGGCTGCTGCAGGGGGCCTTACAGCCAGCAAAGTCTCATTCTGTCTCCCCTCTGGAGGTGCAGGGAAAGAGCATGAAATGTGCCTAGGGCTAGCAAAGGGCTCCAGCGCTAACCTCCAGCAGCCCGCAAGAGTGGCGGGGCCGGGGGTTCTTTGAAACAGAGCCCCCCCGGAATGACGGTGTCTGTGGCCTGCTCCAGGATGAAGCCGCTGCTGGGAATCCAAATGAAGGCCAATGGCTCTCGGTGCCAGGTGGCTGAGAGAAACTGAGAGGATGTTAGGTTGTTACTGAGAGCATCAGTGAGCCCTGCTCTGCCTGGAAGAGCGTGGAGAGCAATGGGGCAAGGTGCTGTACTACATCAACTGGCTGAAGTGGGACACCACAGGCTGACATCTGGCCCAGTCGCCCCTCCGTCACTACAGAGAAGCAGCCGGGCTAAACCTGAGTGGCTCTGCGGGCCAGTACGCTGGGCTGCAATGCCACGGGCCTCTCCAGCAAGACAGCGGGGCTGCTGGGCCAAACTGGATGCGCGGGGGAAGTTGCAGCAGATTGTAGGGAGGAAAAGTTCTACTTCCACCAGGCCGGGGGTTCAAGTCCCATGAGCCCTGGGACTATCCAGCGCTGGGTACGAATCATGGGGGGCTCATACAGTCACTGCAGCCTTAGGGCCTGGAATACACCGCGCTGCCGGGTGCTAGGGGGCGGGAGTACGTGGGTTGGGAGCTAGCGTGGCCATAGTGTACGATCACAGTGAAGCTCAGTTTGTTCCTGCTGATGCTTTGCTTTACGTGGCTCCAGTTATACTCGCTGCGGCTGATTTAAAAGGCAGATGCTGGCAGTCTGGATATTTAGGTGACATAACAGGAGCCAAGCAACCAGCCAGGCTATGCACATCTCCAGTAGGGGGACCAGATAGCATGTGTGAAAAATCAGGATGGAGGTGGGGGGTAATAGGCATCTATATAACACAAAGCTCCCCAAAATTGGGACTGTCCCTATAAAATCGGGACATCTGGTTGCCCTAGTCCCCAGCCACCCGTGGCTGAACTGTTGAGCTCAGAGCCACTGGCAGGGAGCAGCTGTCCCATGGCACTGGCGGGGTTGGGCGGTGAGGGACGGGCAGCTAAGCAGGAGGAAAGATCCACATCTCCTTCCCGCACCAAAGTATCCTCCCGTAAGCCTTGCGCTGAAATTTGGCTGTGCTGTAACAAACTCACAGCGGCAAACAACAGAATCTGCCCAGCTGAACTCAGAACTGTCTGCTCCAAAGCACTCCAGT
This sequence comes from Dermatemys mawii, assembly GCA_007922305.1. Lineage (NCBI taxonomy): Eukaryota > Metazoa > Chordata > Testudines > Dermatemydidae > Dermatemys > Dermatemys mawii. The sequence goes on along the minus strand of ML677491.1, from coordinate 3,890,474 downwards.
CTCCGGTGCGAGATGCATCTCCACTGCTGGTGGAACGCTCGAGCTTGGTAGATCTTCCCCACGAGAGCATGCATGCTCAGGGTCATAGGGCACTGGTGTTTGAGCAGGACGGAGCCTCTCCAGGGGAGAATGGTAGGAAGCACATACATGCAAACAGTCTCATCCTTCTGAGTGCCGGGCACCTGCCGCTCCCATAGAAGCCGATGGGGGCTGAGTGAGCTCAGTTTTTCTGAAGATCAGCATATTGCAATGGGCTGTAAATGAAAGCTGGCTGCGTTCCCTTTGCTTTTTACTCCTTGCATTTATATCCAGGTGTTTAATGCTGACCTGGAATCGATTGCTTTTTTATAAGTTACTCATTTTCCATGCAGAAGGACTCAGGCATGCTGAAAAATTGACACCATGTAACAGCACAGAGAAGAGCCTTTGGATTTACTGGTCCCTCCTGCGGTGTGGAACTAAAACGTTTTGACCACCACAGAATTCTTGAACAAATCCAATTCTCTCCTATAGATACGTATGTATGAACATTCTTCGCCCATTTCCTTGCAGCATCTGGCCATCGGAAATACGACTCCTAACATCTGGAGTCTAATAGGAGACAAACTGTTTTTATTTTCCCAGTTATAAAATAGCTAACTCCATACTAACTGTGTGGGCCATTAGACTGATGCAATGCAGTAAACTTTATGGCAAATTTCAGTACCCTGTTAAGTGTGTCTATTTGGGCTTCAAGTGTGTAGCTAGCAAGACAAGCAAAACCCCATCAAGCATAGCAGTGTTCAGCAGAGAGGGATAAAGGACCCAGGAGCAGTCTGGTGCCTGCTTGCAGTGGGTCCCAAACAGCATGAAGTAAATCCAACCATTGGGCCACGACGATGGCAGTTTTGGAGGGTGTAGCTGCAGACTGTGTTCTTGGAGGTAGCGGGGCATGGTGCGTGGGGCGTCTGGCCCATCTGTGGTTCGTTTGTTTGGCTGTTTGTTCTTTCTCTATGTACGGGCTGCGTGGCAGACACAGGTCTGTCTGTGGGTGCTTTGACGAAGGCTGCGAGGCTCTGACCCTTGGTATATAAAGTCACTTGTTAGGAGAACTCGAGAGCCACAAGAAGAGGCAGCTGACAGGAGCATTTGGGAAGGAGTTCAGAGCGAGAGCGGGAGAGGCGTTCCTTCTGGGTTCAGTCTACACACAATTCTATGATAGGCAGCGGTGGAACGGTGGTGGTGACTTGTAACGGAGGTGCCTTGTTTCCTTTCCCAGCTGATACCAGAAGAGATTTCCTATGCATCAAGTGCAAGTTGATGGATGTGCTGAAAGAAAAGGTTCTTGGACTGGAGGGGCAAGTAGAGACACCACTGAGAATCAGAGAAGCGGAGGAATTCCCAGACAGCCAGTTCAGGAAACGTCGGCACCCCAGGTTCAAGGAAGAAAGGAGCTGGACACAAGGGGGTCAGACAGAGAGGAAGTCAGAGAGGAGACCTGACAGTTCATAACCATCAGAGCTAATGGTCATGGAGGCATCCTACATGGTAGGAGACAAGTATGGACAGAGTGTGGCCACCGCAGAGAAGAGTAGCGGAAGGAATTCCACCCAGCTAGAAGTTTCCAATCAATACCAGGTCCTCAGTGTGGAAACTAGAAGATACTTTTCAAGATCCAGCTGGTCCAACAGAAGAAAGAGCTGTTTGGGACATACCTGTGGATGACAGCTGTAAGAAAATCAAGCTTGCCCGTGAAGCGTTCTGCTGCCATCCAAGATAGACAGAAAACTCTTGTTGGGGAGTTCAGTACTGAGAAGAACTGAAAGAACATTCTGCAAGGGACAGATGGACAATAGGACTGAGTGCTGCCTTCCTGTAGCCGAGACAGGAGACATCTCTCTGAGATCAGATGGGCGTCTGAAGTTAAGAACATAAGAACACAAGAAAGGCCGTACTGGGTCATACCAAAGGTCCATCTAGCCCAGTATCCTGTCTACCAACAGTGGCCAATGCTAGGTGCCCCGGAGTGAGTGAACCTAACAGGTAATGATCAAGTGATCTCTCTCCTGCCATCCATCACCCTCCTCTGACAAACAGAGACTAGGGACACTATTCCTTACCCAGCCTGGCTAATAGCCATTAATGGACTTAACCTCCATGAATTTATCCAGTTCTCTTTTAAACCCTGTTCTAGTCCTAGCCTTCACAGCCTCCTCAGGCAAGGAGTTCCACAGGTTGACTGTGCGCTGTGTGAAGAAGAACTTCCTTTTATTTGTTTTAAACCTGCTGCCCACTAATTTCATTGTGTGGCCCCTAGTTCTTCTATTATGGGAACAAGTAACTTTTCCTTATTCACTTTCCCCACACCATTCATAATTTTATATATCTCTATCATATCTCCCCTTAGTCTCCTCTTTTCCAAGCTAAAAAGTCCTAGCCTCTTTAATCTCTCCTCATATGGGACCTGTTCCAAAACCCTAATCATTTTAGTTGCCCTTCTCTGAACCTTTTCTAATGCTAGTATATCCTTTTTGAAATGAGGAGACCACATTTGTACACAGTATTCAGGATGTGGGCGCACCATGGATTTGTATAAGGGCAATAAGATATTCTCCGTCTTATTCTCTATCCCTTTTTTAATGCTTCCTAACATCCTGTTTGCTTTTTTGACTGCCGCTGCACACTGCATGGACGTCTTCAGAGAACTATCCACGATGACTCCAAGATCTTTTTCCTGATTAGTTGTAGCTAAATTAGCCCCCATCATATTGTCTGTATAGTTGGGGTTATTTTTTCCAATGTGCATTACTTTACATTTATCCACATTAAATTTCATTTGCCATTTTGTTGCCCAATCATTTAGTTTTGTGAGATTTTTTTGAAGTTCTTCACAGTCTGCTTGGGTCTTAACTATTTTGAGCAGTTTAGTATCATCTGCAAACTTTGCCACCTCACTGTTTACCCCTTCCTCCAAATCGTTTATGAATAAGTTGAATAGGACTGGTTCTAGGACTGACCCTTGGGGAACACCCCTAGTTACCCCTCTCCATTCTGAGAATCTACCATTTATTCCTACCCTTTGTTCCCTTTCTTTTAACCAGTTCTCAATCCATGAAAGGATCTTCCCTCTTATCCCATGGCAACTTAATTTACATAAGAGCCTTTGGTGAGGGACCTTGTCAAAGGCTTTCTGGAAATCTAAGTACACTATGTCCACTGGATCCCCCTTGTCCACATGTTTGCTGACCCCTTCAAAGAATTCTAACAGATTAGTAAGACATGATTTCCCTTTACAGAAACCATGTTGACTTTTGCCCAACAATTTATGTTCTTCTATATGCCTGACAATTTTATTCTTTACTGTTGTTTCAACTAATTTGCCCGGTATGGACGTTAGACTTACCGGTCTGTAAAGTTGCCAGGCAAGGACCCGCTGGTGATGGGTCACATCAGCACTAATGCCATTGCATCCCGGAAGATAACAGATGACTTCAGGGAACTTGGAAGTGTGCTGAAGAAAAATTTTTCATGTGATATTCTCTGAGAAGCTTCCTGTCCCATGAGCCAATGATGACAAAGGCAGAAGATGCTGGAAGTGAATCACTGGCTAGGTAAGTGATGTAGGGTGGGAAATGTTTCCGTGGAACATCAGTCCACCTTTTACGGGGAAAGGGGTCTGCACAACTTAGGATGGCCTCCACCTCAGTAGAAGGGGAACCAATCTCCTCAGGAACAAGCTGGCTAGAGGAGCCAGGAGGACGTTAAATTCATAACAAAAGGGGAGGGTAAAAAGCAGAAAGATATAAGCACTCAGCACAAAATCAAGATGTTGAGAAGCAAATTAATCAAGGAACCAAAGGACACAAAGAAAAGACGGTCTTTAGTTGCCTTACACCAATGCAATAAGCCTGGGTAAGAATCAAGAGGAATTGGAATTGCTCATTTAGGAGCATACATTTGACCTAGCTGGTATTGCTGAAACCTGGTGGGATGATTTGCGTGACCGGAATGTTGAAATCAATAGCTTTGACTTATATAGGAAGTATCAAATGGGCGAAAGGCGAGGCGGAGTGGCAATCTAGGTGAAAAAATGTCTTCATCTGTTTCTGAGTCACTGATAACTCAGAAGAAAATGATCCCAATGCGTATGGATAAGGCCCTACCAAATTCATGCAGTGAAGAGCACATCACAGACCGTGAAAGCTGATCTCCCCCATAAAATCTGGCACCCAGCCAGGGGCTCCTACCCTGTGCAGGGCTCCAGCTGCTAGTCCTGGCAACGGATAGGGGATGGAGGAACAGGACTTCCTCTTCACCATAAGGGCTGCTCCTGGGGTGGGTCAGACCCACATCCAGGATCTCCTCTGGCTGCAAGAAGATCCATGGTTTGAGCTGTTACCCGCCAGCACTGGCGGGAAGCTGCTGGGAAAACTGGACATATGGTAACCCACCCCTCCCATACCCTACAACCCTTACTTCTGTGCTGCTGCTGCCAGGGGTGCTGGTGGTTCTGGCTTTAGAGCTGGGTGCCCGGTCAGCAACTACTGGTCTCCAGCTGCCCAGTTCTAAAGGAAGCGCCCCTTCCAGCATCACCCTGCCAGCAACAGGGCAGAACATAAGAACGGCCCTACTGGGTCAGACCAAAGGTCCGTCGAGCCCAGTCTCCTGAAGTAAGGGTGGCAATGCCATGACCCCCCTACAAGAGTCTTGCAGCCCCCAACCCTGACTACCTTTTGGGCTGGGAACCTCACCGTTGTAACATGGTGAAGTTTCAAAGGTAAGCATCTGAATCTGTGAAACTGACTAATTTAAAAAAAAACCCTGGCTGTGAAATTGACCAAGATGGACCATGAAATTGGTAGAGCCCTACTTACAGATCACTGTCCTACCAGATAAAGCATAAGACGAGATATTATTTGGTATCTGCTCCAGACCACCAAATCACACTAGGAAACAGGATGTCCGGCTCCTTACATGCCTGTCTATAATGTGCAGAGGAAAAGCAGCATGCTCACAGGGAACTTCAATTTGAGTGACACGTGCTGGAGGTGTCATCCTGCTGGTACTAAAACATCCTTATAATGTCTAAATATTATAGATGACAATTTCCTAACTCACAAAGTGCTGCATCCAATATGGGAGAATTCTATATTGGATTTCGTCTTGACAGATAAAGAGGAATTGATCACAGAACTAAAAATTAATGGTCGTTTAGGTACAAGTGATCGTGGCTTGATCACATTTCTCGTGTGCAAGCAGAATAAAGTCCAGACTAGGTGGACTAGCAGATACGTGGTGCTTTAAAAAGGCCTATTTCACAAAACTGAAAACAATTATGAGCCAAATCAGATAGGAGGAAGAATTTAATAAGAAAAATGTGAATGATAATTGGAAATTATTTAAAGAACATCTACTAGATTCCCCAGAGCGACAATTCAGCAATGGAGGAAGAAGTCCATATTGACTAAAAACCAGCCAGGTTTAGAGTGGAAGTGAGGGCAGCTATAAATATATAAAAACATGTATAATGGAAGAAAGGTAAAGTTGATATTAATCAATATAAATCAGCAGATAAGAATTGTAGAAAATTGATAAGGGAAGCAAAGGGACACAAGGAGACCTCTATGGCCAGCAGAGTTAAAGCTAATAAGAAGGAGTTTTTAAAATATATTAAAAACAAAAAGAATACTGACAATGGTATTGCTCCATTACTAGATGAAAATGGTAGAATTACCAATAATAATGCAGAAAAGACATTATTAATAAATATTTCTTTTCTGTGTTTTGGAAAAAACAAAAAACAAAATATAGTCTCATTATATGATGATTATAGCACTCTATCCATTACATTTGTATCTCTGGAGGATATTAAACAGAAGCTACTAAAGGCAGACATTTGTAAATTGGCAGGTCCAGATAACTTACTTCCAAGAGTTTTAAAAGAGCTGGCTGAGGAGCTCAATGGACATTAAAGTTGATTTTCAATTAGTCTTGGAACACCGGAAAGGTTCAGAAGACTAGGAGAAAGCTAATGTTGTGTCAACATTTGAAAATGGAAAACATAATGAGCTGGGCTATTATGGGCCTTTCAGTATGATAATGGAGTGACTGATACAGGACTCAATTAATAAAGAATTAAAATATGGTAATGTAATGAATGCCAATCAACATGGGCCTATGGAAAATATATCCCGTCAAACTAACTTCATTTTTTTTTGGCTGAGATTACAAGTTGTGTTGATAAAGAGAATAGTGTTGAAGTAATATGCTGTATTTAGACTTCTGTCAGATGTTTGACTCAGTACTGCAGGATATTTTGATTAAAAAACTAGAATGATATAAAGTGAACATGATAAACATTAAAGAGATTAAATGCTGGCTGACATGTATCAAAGTGTAATTGTAAACAGGAAATCATCATCAACTAGGTGTGTTTCCAGTGGGGTTTTTCAGGGATTGGTACTGGTCCTACGCTAATTAACATTTTTACCAATGACCTGGAAGAAAACCTCATAAATGATAAAGTTAGTAGATGACACAAAAATTGGGGGCGTGGTAAATAATGTAGAGGACAGGTCATAGCTACAGCGTGATCTGGATCACTTGATAAGCTGAGCACAAGCAAACAATAGGTGCTTTAATATGGCTAAATATAAATGGAACAAAGAATGTCGGCCACACTTACAGGACACTATCCTGGGAAGCAGGGACTCTGAAAAAGTTTTGGGGGTCACAATGAATAATCAACCAAACATGAGCTCCCAGTGTGAGGTTGTGGCCAAAAAGACTGATGTGATCCATGGATGCATTAAACAGGGGAATCTCATGTAGGAGTAGAGAGGTTATTGGGCACTGGTGTGACCACTGCTGGAATCTTGTGTCCAGTTCTGGTGCCTACAATTCAAGAAGGATGTTGATAAACTGGAGAGGGTTCAGAGAAGAGCCGGTAGAATGATGAAAGAGTTAGAAAACCTGCCTTAGAGTGAGAGACTCAAGGAGCTCAGTCCATTTAGCTTAACAAAGAGAAGGTTAAAGGGTGACTTGATCACAGTCTCTCAGTACCTACATGGGGAACAAATATTTGATAATGGGCTCTTCAGTCTAGCAGAGGAAGGTCTAATACAATTCAGTGCTGGAAGTTGAAGCGAGACACATTCAGACAGGAAATAAGGGATATATTTTAATGGCCAGGGCAATTCACCATTGGAACCATTTGCCCAGAGTCACGGTGGGTTGCTGTCCTGCCCTCTCTCCCCTGAAAGCCCTTTTTTCATGGACCCTGCTCTGTAAAAGATTCCTCACCTCTGAGCCGTGTGCCCAAACGATGACATTTCATATTTTGCCTGACTCCTCCCTGTAGCAGGCCCCTATGGAGAAAGTCTCTGGTTCCATGCCCATGGGCCAGAAGTCACTGAAAGTTGATGGCTGTAGAATGGAGCCTCGATTGATCTCAGTGATGGTCATTCAATGAGGAGTCAAACAGGGCAGCTGTCTGGAAGGCCGAACAATAGACTGCTTCTGGGCAAATCCAAATCAGGGCAGCCGCTGGGCCCACATTCAGCGCAGGTAGAGCCCACAGTACAAACCAGGCTCCACAATTCAACGCACGGTTCTCTCACGCTGTCACACAGTTCGTGATCCTTTCACTGAGACGTCCCCTTTGGTTTCCACTGCCCCCATTGAAATGTCAGTGAAAAACTCTGTTGAGAAGTTGAAATGCGGCAACATTGACCAGCTGTATTCACACCATCGTGTGGCTGAAATAGAGCATGGATATAGGCTTTGTTTTACAGTGGCTATGAGAGAGGCAGTGTGACCTAGTGGCTAGGATATTGGACTAGAGGGCCCAGGGGACCTCGATTTTATTATAAGCTCTATCAGTGACCTCCAGTGTGATCACGGACAAGGCGTTTCCCCTCCTACCCTTGGTCTGTCTGGCCTGTTTAGCCTGTAAGCTCTTCGACGCAAAGACTGTCTCTTGTGGTGTGTGTGTAGCATCGAGTGCTCTGAGCTTGGTTGGAGCCTCCAGACACCTATTATGATAATAATACAAGGCTAAAACACAGACATCAGGAATGTGAAAATTAAAAGACCCATTTGCTACTAAGCTAGCTGGTGGCTGCACTGGGATAGTGTAAAATTGTGGTTGCAAAGGAAAGAGGAAGATATGCTCAAGTAACCCATCCCCCTTTAGAGCCCTCTGTGTCTCCGGAAGCCAAGACGTCCTTATTGTTACTGTTTATTTTGTATTACACAGTGGATCTAAGATTTGTGGGCACATTTTGCGGTATCTCTCACTATGTGTATGTCTGTATTCCCAGCACAATGCGGCCCTGATCTCAGTTGTAATACAAGTGATAATAGTTAAAAAATAAGGTAGATGTGATTGAGAGAATGTAATTAGCTATGGAAATTGTTTCATTTTTGGAATGAGGCAAGCATTGGATTAAAACACTCTTGAGGATCTTCATCAACGTTCTTTTTTAATGTAATTTGGGATGTTTCAGCAAAGCATCATAGAGAGGGGAGTTTCCCTGATATCTGAAGAGGATGAATTAGCCAGTGCTGTGACTTCACAGTTAAATTCTCTGAAAGCTTGTCATGAGGACTAGATGAAAATTTTCCATCAACACTGTTTTTCAATGGACAATCAGGTTTTTGACTAAACAAAATTTTAATGAAAAGTGTGTGCTTTGCATGGAAAATTTATATTTTTCATCAAAAAAGCACATGCCTGAAAACCAAAACAGTTCAATTTGCATATGCCGTTGCAGTGCCACATGGGAGCTGTAGTTTGTTCCTAATCTTTTGTTCCCAATCTCTTTTACAGGCCAGGCTCCCTGGCCAGACTACAGTTCCAAGGGCTTCCATAATGCACCACTTCCCCTCTCCAAGAGGGAAGACCATGGTGCATCATGGGAGATGTAGTCCAACAAACAGAGCCTGCCCTAAGGAGAACAGGAATATGAAGCACCTAAACTACAGCACCCATGAGGCACTGCAGAAGCATTTCCAAATCAAAACCAGTCACTTTTCAATATTCAAAACCCATTGAAACGTTTTGAAATTTTCTATGAACTCCCTGGCATTTTTTGATTAGCTCTAATTGCAACCCTTCTCTCCAGATATCAAAGAGGCTCCAATACTCAGCAAAGGGGGAATACACATATTTCCCGATAAATCTCTGGCACTGTGATTGTTGCCTTCATGTGCCCTTTGATCAGGAATGTGTCATATGGGGAATGAAACATTTTGTTTAATAATCTGAAAATTCTTATATTCTAAGATATCTTGGGGAACCGCTCAAACTAGACACCTGGAATTATTCATGCTCAGGGCTGACGTAGCTATAGAGTTTTCTGCATCAACCGTCTCCCAGACAAAGCAAAGGTTGCACTGAGACGAGACACGACACATTCTCTTTGGTTAGCAGGAGAGAAAGCTTCTCTGAGATCTCATTAAAAATCAAGAGGATTGTTTAGGTAATTTGGAAGCTGGTTTTGATGCTGAACTTTCTGATTTATGGCATTTTAATAGGTCTGCAAACAGCTTGGTGTTTGTCTCTTCAGCTTCTTTCATCTTTAAGGACAATGAAAAATACATTTGGAGACGTTGATTTTTTAGGCTGGTCATGCTTAATTCTTCTGTCTTTCTGCCTTCTTCCCAGCAGGTGAGCAATTTTTTTTCCTTAACAAAACATCATCAACATATTAGAGTTAGAGAAAACCATTGCCCCTGTTAGAAGTATATAAAACAGAGAGAGGAGAAAGGGTTAAATGAAGTGCCCTAGCTAAGAACATGGACATGTCTGATGGCCTGTGGGACTCACTGGTAGGAGATATCATTAAGGACAAGAACTTAGCGGGATTCAGAAAAGGATCCCACATCTATATGACAAATTTAGATAGATAGATAGATAGATAGAGGTGGTGGGTGGGGATAGATAGATAGATAGATAGATGTGGTATATGGGGATAGATAGATAGATAGAGGGAGGGAGTGGGTGGGGATAGATAGATAGATAGATAGAGGGAGTGGGTGGGGATAGATAGATAGATGTGATATATG